>JAMZAV010011096.1:0-22063 GCA_024449915.1 Sweltsa coloradensis | reverse complement strand
ACCCCAGCCAACAATGTCAGAACTGGTAGGCTTCTGTGATGCCTCTGATGCTTCATATGCTGCTGTAGTCTACCTGCGCACTATGTACTCAGATGGTACTGTCATGGTTCAACTAGTGGGCTGGTAAAAAAAAGGGGTTTCACCAAATACGACAGGTCTCCATTCCTCGTTTGGAACTGTGTAGAGCATGCGAGTCATTGCAAATAGCAGAATGACACAACGCTACGCAAAGCTACGCAATGCTACCTATCGCTACGCTACGCAACGCAACGCTACGCAAAGCAATGTTACGCTACGCAACAAAACTCACTGCAACGAACTTCCAGCAGCACGAGTAGTCCGGCTCGTTCTTTTCTACATTGTGGTGTGGACTACGCCGGCCCATTTCTTCTGCGGAATATGAAGGGTAGAAGCCGAATAAACTACAAGGGGTATGTCGCCCTTTTCATTTGCTTCTCCACGAAGGCTATCCACTTGCAGCTAGTAAGCGACCTTTCAACACCTGCTTTTATAGCAGCTGAAAAACGATTTGTCTCTCGTCGTGGCAAGCCGTTCCCAAACCTGACTTGATGTCCCTCAAGGTTAACCAGCTTCTACCAGGTAGGCGGCCCTAGGGTGGCTTTTGACCCTTGAACCGTCTTAAAATTGGGGTAACACGTCTGTCGCGAAGTCTGGAGGGTCACAGCACCCCAATAGACCCCGCCAGTATTTCTACGAACATCAGACATAATAAGATCACAGCACCCCAATAGACCCCGCCAGTATTTCTACGAACATCAGACACAGACACATATGTTTATTAGAGACCCAATGACATCGCCGAATGATGTCAATGTGGGATTTTCTTTTGTTCATTACCATGTCCTTTAAGGAGGTCTGAGTAGATGAATTGTAATAAAGTTATAATACCTAATCGCCTATAGTTAGTCTCCTAAAAGAGACGAGTCACACCGGCGGGGCAAAACTTATTTTCACCGCACCCTACATCGACAATCCATGTGTTTGAACCTGTCACCTTCTGAATAATACTGGAATACTTACTTGAGATAGTTTGGGAGGCTTATATTTCTTGTAGGGGAGCAAGGTAATTCCGTGGCCGAAAAGGTGAAAGAGCTATGTATGTGGTGTCAATCGATTCGTATTGATCCATAGATAAACAGTTTTGATGGGGGAGAGTTCTGATTTTTTGGCTGAGACCCGGGCCCTATCTAAAAAAAGATGGGCCCCCGCTTTCGAATTTTAAACTAGCGTACTTCGTAAGTATTTGACCGATTTCAATTTCAAAGTACCATTCGAAAGGTAAATGATAGAAATTTAATAATGTAACAAATTTTCAAAGAAAATTCCATTTGTTTGAGGTTATGTTACAAAAAAATCTAACGTTTACTTTACACTTTCTCGTTATGGAACGATATTACTAGGTAAAAAGGTTTTAATTTGCTTAAGTTGCATTTTTGGTAGATTATTTCTATGTGTTTATAATGAATTTCCCTGCCCTTTAATTTTCTGACAATTATAGCCTGATTTATGTAATTGAAGCGATGGCATGTGTAGATGAATATAGCTACTACTGTGTGATCTTTATGTTTCAAATACATTTTGTCGAGGCACAATTGGTGAAACAATTAGATATTTGGTATAAATCGATTCGTTATGAACCGAACTTAAAAAATTTTTGAATGGGTAAATTTTGATTTTTTTATGAGACCTTCCCTGGGCAAAAACAAGATGGCCCCCCATCATTGAACATTTTAACTAAAAATCTGTAAAAGTATTTCGCCGATTTCAATTCAAAAAGGTACAATTGAAAAGGTAAATAAAAAGAGCTACAAATGATATATAAAACAATTTTCCAGAAAGTTTAATTTTTTTAAGGTTATGTTTGTTTGGGATTTTGTATTTTTAACGATTTTTTCAGAGCAACAATGGGTGAAACAACTATGTATGGGGTATCAATCGATTCGTTTTGAACCGTGTTTTAACAATTTTGATGGGAAAAATTTCGATTTTTTTACGGAGGCCTTCCCATGGCAAAAAAACAAGATGGCCGCCCCAATGAATCTTTTGACTCGCATATCATTAAAAGTATATATCCGATTTTTAATTTACGTATACCGTTAAAAGGTAATTAAAAGAGAAATAAACTATATATTATCATTTTGTTGAAACATTAATATTTACTGAGGTTATGTTAAAAAACCTAAATTATTTACCATACTCGTCATCGGTATGGAACTTATGGCGCATATATTTACATGAAAAAAAACGGTTTTTGAATATGTTTGGCTTGTTTATCCGTAGCATATCTCTTTAGTATTCAATGAGTCCTTACTTTTTATGTTCCGAAAAATATATCCGAAGATAATGTATTTGAAGCGACGGTATGTGTAAATGAATAATATATGCATCGATTTATTTGATCTTGATGTTTTAACACATTTCGTAGAGGCACAAAAATTTGATGAAAGGATTATGTATCTGGTACAATCGATTCGTTATGAAAACGTACTTTAACAATTTTGATGAGGTACCCGTCGCAAAAAAAAAAAACAAGATGGCCGCCGAAAAAAACTTTCTAGCTTACATATTTTCTAAGATAATTGACAGATTCATTTCAAAGGTACCGTTGGAAGGTAATAAGGAGCAAAAAAGTATAAATTTGCAATTTTTACGAAACTTTTATATTTACTGAGGTTATCTTGTTACTACACTCAATTGTTAAAAGCTGTTATGGAACAAATATAAGTAAAATTATATATATATATATATATATTTTGTTTAACCTTAGTTTTATAGTAGCGACTTTGACGCTGTATTTTGGTACTATAGACAGAAATTAATAAAAGTTCTTCCACCGGGGTTTGAACCCGGCCCCAGTTGGAAAGAGTATGACAGTATGACATACATTTCGGCCACGAAAATCTCTAAAAACCCCAAAAAATTATTATTTAGACAGAAATTTAAAAAATACCCCCACCGGGGTTTGAACTCGGGACCTAGACTTGTCAAGGTCATACTCTTTCCAATGGTCCCGGGTTTAAATCCCCGGGGGAAGAACTTTTATTAATTTCGGGTCTATGGTACCAAAAAAAACAGCGTCAAAGTAGCTTACTATAAAACAAAGGTTTAACAATATATATAAATAAAATACGTTATATTTGTTCCATAACAGCTGTAACAATGAGTGTGTTAACAAGATAACCTCAGTAATATAAAAGTTTCGTAAAAATTGCAAATTTATACTTTTTTGTCCCTTTAATTACCATTCCAAACGGGACCTTTGAAATGAATCTGTCAATTATCTTAGAAAATATGTAAGCTAGAAGGTTTTTTTCGGCGGCCATCTTGTTTTTTTTTTTTCGACGGGTACTCATCAAAAATTTTTAAAGTACGTTTCATAACGAATTGATTTATACCAGATACATAATCCTTTTTTTTTTTTATCAAATTGTGCCTCTACGAAATGTGTTTAAAACATCAAGATCAAAATACTCGATGCATATATTTTTCATTTACACATGCCGTCGCTTCAAATACATTATCTCGGGATATATTTGTCGGAACATAAAAAGTAAGGGACTCATTGAATACATAAAGAGATTGCTACGGATAAACAAGCCAAAAATAACCAAAAACCGTTTTTGTCATGTAAATATATGCGCTATAAGTTTTCCCTACCGATGACGAGTGTGGTAAATAATTTAGGTTTTTGTAACATACCTCAGTAAATATTAATGTTTCAACAAAAATGATAATATATAGTTTATTTCTCTTTTAATTACCTTTTCAACGGTATACGTAAATTAAAATCGGATATATATTTTAATGATATGCGAGTCAAAAGATCATTGACGCGGCCATCTTGTTTTTTGCCATGGGAAGGGCCTCAGTAAAAAAATCGAAATTTTTCCCATCAAAATTGTTAAATCACGGTTTAAAACGAATCGATTGATACCCCATACATAGTTGTTTCACCTATTGTGCTCTGAAAAAATCGTTAAAAATACAAAAAAACTCAAAACAAACATAACCTTAAAAAAATTAAACTTTTTTGGAAAATTGTTGATATATCATTTGTAGCTCTTTTTATTACCTTTTTAATTGTACCTTTAGAATGAAATCGGCGAAATACTTATAAAGATTTTTAGTTAAAATGTTCAAAGACGGCGGCCATCTTGTTTTTGCCCAGGGAAGGTCTCAGTAAAAAATCAAAATTTACCCCCTTCAAAATTGTTTAAGTTCGGTTCATAACGAATCGATTTATACCAATATCTAATTGTTTCACCAATTGTGCCTCGACAAAATGTATTTGAAACATAAAGATCACACAGTAGTAGCATATATTCATCTACACAGCCATCGCTTCAATTACATAAACTCAGGGGTATAATTGTCAGAAAATTAAATGCATGGATTCATTTTAAACACATAGAAATAATCCACCAAAAAATGCAACTTAAGCAAATGTTAAACCTTTTTTTCCCTAGTAAATATCGTTCCATAACGAGAAAGTGTAAAGTAAACAGTTAGAGTTTTTGTAACATAACCTCAAACAAATGGAATTTTCGTGAAAACTTGTTAATTAATTAAAATTTCTATCATTTACCTTTCGAATGGTACCTTTGAAATTGAAATCGGTCAAATACTTACGAAGATACGCTAGTTTTTAAAAATTCGAAAGCGGCGGCCATCTTGTTTTAGATATGGCCGGTCTCAGTCAAAATATCAAGACTTCACCATCGAAATTGTTTATCTATGGATCAATACGAATCGATTTATACCAGATCATAGCTCTTTCACCTTAGCTGCCACGGAAGCATGTTTTCATACCCTATGCTCCCCCACTATTTTCTTGTTTGAACCTTTAGAGCCCGATGATGATTTGGATGGCTTCTTCTTCTTGGTGGCTGCACTGACGAATCTGTTCCCGGCTTGCATCAGGTCGGGGTCTTGCTCGGGGTCGTCGTACACGTAGAGCAGCATGGCGGTGGATAGGGACTCCCTCAGCTCGATAAGTGATCTCTCGTACGCCACATCCTCCAGCATGTCGAAGGCCACACTCACACCGAACTGCAGCACGGATTATTATACTGCATGGAGCTACGACAACAGTGTCTTACAACAGCTATTGCTAGAATACTAATCTAGCTAAGTTTTAATTGCTCAATTTCCAGCAATAGCTACCTATAATAATTTATATTGGTTGTTTTGATATTGATACATGTTTGTTTTTTATACTAGGCCGCTTCGCAAACGCTTTTTCTAGTCGCGTTGATGGATGAGCTTTTTTTTATAATAACAATAATAATAATAATAATAATAATAATAATAATAATAATAATAATAATAATAATAATAATAATAATAATAATAATAATAATAATAAAAATAATAATAATAATGAATATTAGGTTTTTAAGCATAAGCCCGCTTTAAGGACATAGTTATTGATTCATAGCAGTTGTCGAAAAAGTTTAGGGAGTTTCTTAAAGGTTTGTTCTGTGGTCCCGGTAGCTTAATTGGTAAAGCTATGGCACGTAAGCCGGAGGTTCTGGGTTTGAAACCCAGTCGGGGCAAACTTTTTCGACAACTGCTATGAATCAATAATAATAATAATAATAATAATAATAAAAATAATAATAAATAATAATAATTATCACAATTAACTGGTCGGGACATTTCGCCGCGTCGATTCTGCTTTTATTGCGTTGACGTTTTTTTTTTTTTTTGTGTTTTGTTAATTATTTACCGCGCCGCGAAAGCCTTAAATTTGAAATAATAATAATAATAATAATAATAATAATAATAATAATAATAATAATTTTTTTTTTTTTTTTTTTATTGAATACATATCTCTTATACATTTTCTATCAAACAAGTTCGGCCATCCACAAGCTGCACAGGACAGCTTAACTGTGGAACATGTTACATTAAAGAAAATCATGCATGTGAAATAATGATTTTTAACTAATTCAATATTTCAAAATTCTAGATAGCAATACAATAATAAGTGAAGTAACAGTAAGTATCAGTAAGCAGTGAATGACTCAGCGTGTAATAAAAAATAAAATAAAAATAAAAATACATAACACTAAAATAAAAGATTAAAATAGTAGATAAAAACAAGTAATTAATGTGCAAATTAAATACTTATACTAGCCAAAAACATTTTTGTGAAGCAACAGTTTGCAGATAATACAGTGAATAAACATTGAATAGAACAAATATAGAACAGTGAAAAATTATAGTGCTATAATTCATGTACATTAAATTATGAAACAATTATGTTTAACAAATACACAACAACCCTAACTTCACTGCATATTTCGTAATAAAAATGCCTTTAGCTCTCTTTTGATTTCATAAATAGTCTCTAAATCTCTGATGTTCTTTGGAATACTATTAAAAAAGAAAGGTATAGTGTAGCTAAGTGTTCTTTTACCATACTTATTTGCAACCCGTGGCAACTGGTATACTTCCGAAGATTTGGAGCGAGTAGAAGTAGTGTGGTTTATACAATTTTTGTGAGTATTAACGAAAAAATGTTTCAAAACTAATTTATATGTGAATAATTTTTGTAAAGGTAAAACGTTTTGTAGTCTATAACATTCTAAAGTGCTTAAATTATTTTCAAAAGTGATCATCTTCATTATTTTATTTTGAATAGAGATTATGCTATTTAGCTGTGATAACGAAGCATTTCCCCAAATTAACAGACCGTAAGAAATAACCGACTCTGCAAGGGCTATATAAACCATCTTTACATATTTAAATGGTAAAATACTTTTAACTGCATATAATTGGTAAGCGCATGACCTTAAGCGTTTACATATTTTCTCAGCTTGTATATTCCAACTAAAGTTACTATCGATCTCCAACCCCAAATACGGATGGCTGTAAACAGTTGCAATTGATGTACCCACGAACAATCCAGATCAATTTTACCCGCGTTTAGATGTAAGCATTCAAAATTGTGGGCAATAACATTGATATTAGTATTTCGACCCTCGTTTAGCGTCATATAAATGTGCACAATCTTGATTTTTCAATATTTACGATTAGCCTTACGTCATGGTTCCACCTGAGTAAATTTAGAAATCATTTGCAAGTATCTTTCTGCAATTTTTAGGTTTTATGGATAGACACTAAAGCAAAGTCATCAGCGTAGCAAAAAGCAATGCACTTAATAATATACTTAACCATAATATTTACATATATTAAGTAAAGTTGAGGTCCTAAAATAGAGCCTTGTGGTACGCCACTGCTACATGACTTTGCTTCACTATACACTTCGCCTATTCTTACAATTAACTTTCTGTTCGATAAATAATTTTTAAACCAATTTAAACAATGTACCTCTAACCCCAATACTTTCCAACGCATCTAGCAGCTTATTAAAATCAAGGGTGTCAAATGCTTTTTTATAATCGATAAACATACATAAAATGTTAAAATTTTCGTCTAGCTTAGTATTAACTAGGTCAGAAAAGGATGCCAAAAGGTCTACTGTACTTTTTCCTCTTTGAAATCCATATTGTTGTTCGTTTATTATTTTTAAATTTCGTCATGTAATCTATTAAGCAATTTGCCACGTATCTTTCAAGTATTTTTTCAATGCTACACATAATGGCAATTGGCCTATAATTGACATATTTCAAATGGTCACCTTTTTTGAAAATTGGCCTGACAACAGATGTTTTCAACGTTTCTGGAATAATGCCCTCCTTCAAGGATAGGTTAATAAATAGGGCAATAACTGGACTGATCTCATCAACTATATTTTGCAAATCCTTAACTCTAATTCCGTCAATACCTGCCTTTTTTTTAAATATTCATTTTAAGTATTATTTCTTTGACTCCGGTCGCTAAAATAGGAGGCACGTATATCGACTGTAATTGTTGCTCGTATGCATTATCTCTCATATTGTTATCGACACACTTAATGTCGCAAATGTGAACAATATTTTCAATTTCATCTACAAAGGTATTTGCAAAATTATTAGCAATGTTTGGAATTGTATCATGTCTACCTAAAAATTTATTTATAACTTCCTCAACTGTATCTTTCCTTTTCCGACCCATAATTTCATTTATATTTTGCCACGTTGTTTTTCTGCAGTCTTTACCCTGTTCTAATGCATGTACATAGTAATGTCGTTTACCATCGATTATATTTTTATTTGTTCTATTTCTTAACCTATTATAATCTCTCCTATATTCATTTTTAAATACACTGAATTGCGGACATTTTTTCCACCTTTGAAAAGCGCGATCTCTTTCCTTTACTGATTTTAATAACTCTTTCGTCATCCACACTTTATTCACTCTTCTTTTAACTTTCGACTCTTTAAAAATTAGAAGCCACATCGTAGGCTATTTTAAAATTGTTCTGGATTGATTCGTATAAGGGAATACACTTCTTGGCTGATAATAAATTATCCCATTTCATGCGTTTTAACACTTCCACTAATTTAGCTTCGTTTATACATTTTTTCGCAACTGGTTCGTTTATTGTATTTATATGAACAAGGTCAATTCCTGTGGATGCAACTATCATATAATGATCGCTAATCTTTGTTGTATATACCGCTGTTTTGACATCTAGGTCAATACCTCGGATGTAAACATGGTCTATACAGGTACTGCTAAGCCTATTATTAACTATTTCCTCTCGCGTTGATGCAGTGACACACTGTACAAACCCACTAGTTGCTAAACACGCTTGATACAACTGAACTCTGACATCATTATGATCGAGTACATCAATATTTGAATCACCAATATATATGCAATGTTTATTTTTATTTTGCATCCAATAGTTTCTATTTCGTTAATAAACTCTAATTTTGTATTGTAATCAGGAGGTCTATATACACATAACAGTGATATAACCCTTCCTGCTCCTATAATCAGGTTACCACAATAATAATATAAAAATAATATAATAATAATAATAATAATAATAATAATAATAAAAATAATAATAATAATAATAATAATAAAAATAATAATAATAATAATAATAATAATAATTAAAAAGTTCTTGATTTGTATAAGGTAAATCCACAGTTGATAACGGTGCTTAAGCATCTCATGAATTCATGGAGAATTAATATAATACTAAAAACCAATTCAGATTCTGTTAGATGGCAATAAAGAGAGGGATCTTCCAGGGGGACACCCTTAGCCCTCTATGGTTTTGTCTCGCATTAAACCCAGTATCAGAGATACTTAATCAAACAAATGCTGGATATCGCCTTACCCGTAAGAAATAATGACACGGATAACACATCTGCTGTATATGGATGATTTTAAAATGTATGGAAAAACAAAAGAAGAGCTCAAAATTTTAATTGACATTATAAAATTATTCAGTGAAGCCATTCATATGGAATTTGGATTAGATAAATGTGCTTCAATGCATATGAAAAGTGGAAAATTGCAAGAAACTGACAATTACCAAATTGGTGTCGGTCAAGAAATTCCAAACATAAACAAAAGCGAAGAAAGATACAAATACCTAGGAATGAGGCAAAACATTATTCTTAACCACAAGGAATTAAAAAATGTATTTAAACAAAAGTATGAACATAGAGTTAAAACTATCTTAAAATCAAATGTTAAAGGAAGCTATAAAATCAAGGCATTAAATGCATGGGCTTTACCAATCTTGACCTTTTCATTTGGTATTGTGAAGTGGTCAGATGTGTCTTGATTGACCTAGATCGTTTAACAAGAAGACAAATGACCTTCTTCAGAACTCACCACCCAAAAGCATCTTCTGAAAGGTTATATATACCACGGGGAAAGGGTGGAAGAGGATTGGTAAATATTCGGTCATTGTGCTATTCGCAAGTTCATAAACTCAGATCATACTTTTCTTAATTCTACATTCCATTATCACCAAGACTTAAACTCCGAGATAAAACTATAACTCCCCTCGCTAAATGACGATTCTTTCCATCCAGAAATATACATAGAAGATTTAAATATGAAGATGAATGTCTGGAATACTAAATCACTTCATGGGAGGTACCCGAAAAGCATCCAGCAGCCAAATATTGAACATTGTTAAATCAGTTAGATGGATTCACAAAAGGGGATTTGTTTGCTGAAACCGAAGGATTTATGTTCGCCATCCAAAATCAGGTTATAAATACCAACAACTATAAAAAATTCATCATCAAATCCAATGACAATGATATGTGTAGAAAATGCAAAAAGTTTACGGAGACAATATACCATGTTATAGCTGGGTGTCCTTCAATTGCCAACACGTGGTATCTCAGTAGGCATAATCAGGTAGCAAAGATAGTTTATCAACATCTAGGAATGAACGCACATCTACTTGTCAATCCACCTCCTTATTACAAGTATTCTCCTGCACCTGTGATCGAAAATGCAGAATTTATAATGTATTGGGATAAACAGGTTATAACAGACAAAACCATAGACCACAACAAACCGGACATCATTTTATGCGATAAATCTAACAGAATTACATATCTAATTGACCTTGCGATCCCCATGAGTAAAAATATTTAGAACACCGAGAACACTAAGGTGGAAAAATATCAAAATTTAAGTCAATAAATAACAAGAATTTGGAAAATGAAAACTGTTACTGTCGTGCCTATCGTGATCTCAGCCACTGGAGTCATACCATCTTCCCTCTCTGCCAGCCTACAATGCCTGGGTCTTTCTCCAAATCTCTACATCAGCATGCAGAAAGCAGTCATCCTTCAAACGTGCCACATAGTCAGAAGATTTTTGCAGTAATCACTCTCTTTCTCTCTCTCTCTCTCTCTCTCTCTCTCTCTCTCTCTCTCTCTCTCTCTCTCTCTCTTTCTTTAAAAGATTTTGCCATACAATTGCTTGTTTTATAGATAGAAACTTTTATTGATTTTTTTATCACATTCATCTTTACGATTTTGTTAATTTGATTAATTTGTCTACAATACTATACGTATGCTTTCACCTGTTACAATGTTAACTTTTGTTGGTCTTGGGCCTCACCCCGCCTTGTGTATACCAGGACGGCAAATGTACCTGAGATTGTTTGAACAATAAAGAACCACTATAATAATAATAATAATAATAATAATAATTTATTTATTTAGTTTAATTTATTGTTTATACTTGTTGTTATTACATTTTTTAAAAACAAGAAAAGGCGTCGACACTAGTAAATATTTTACTAAAACACTTGATATCTTTGTAGAAATCTTGTGCCGCGAAGAGCCTTGTAGTCCGTGGAACAAGCGTAAATACATTTCAAATCCGGAAACCAGCACCAAAATTTAGGAGCAGGTAAAAGACGTATTTTAGAATGTTATTTTCACGGGGGACACGCATGGTAGCAAATAAGTCACCAGTCATGGCGTCCACAAGATGGCCGCCAAAATAATTCTTAAAATTGCTGTAACTCAAGAAGTAATCATCAGATTAGGATAAATTAGGTTTTGTTTTTTTGGGTTTTTTAAATTTGCCTAAAAAAAAATGTCATCAGAAATTTTTCCCTTTTAAATTTTACAATATTTTTAAATTTAAAATATTACATTTTTATTAAAGTTATTGCAAATTATAGCACTTTTTGGGGGGGTATTTTATAAATTTAATTTATATGTAGAATTCGCTAGATTGTCATAAAATTTTCCGGGGAAAACTTTTTATTTTTTTAAAAAAAAACCCCAATAAATCCAAAAATTTAAAGCCCCGAAAAAAAATTCTTGAAATTTTTGGGTTTAAATTTAAATTTAAATTAAATTTAAGCATTAATTAAACCCCAATTTAAAAAAGTTTCTTTTTCCTTAAAAAAGCCCCATAGGTTTTTTCACAAAAACAAAAAATTTTGGACCAAAAATAAACCCAAAAAAAAATATTATTTAAAAAAAAATTATTTCCCAAAATTTCACTTTCCTTTTAATTAAAATTAATTAAAATTAATTAAAAAAATTTGGACAATAATCTAAATTAATTTTGAAAAAATTTAAAACCCAATGGGTCGCCCTTTGGGAAAATCATTTTGAAGCTAGTTTTAAGGGGGAATAAACCCAAAGGGAAAAAAATTAAATTTTAATCACCGGAATTAATTCCCATTTTTATTTAAAATTATCCCATTTTTGAAATTTATGAAATTTGTTATGTTTTTCCCTAAAAACTGGGACCCGACCCGTCTTTAAAAAATATCCAAATTTTTACTGACATAACCCCAATAAAACCAAAATTTTTTCATGTCTCAAAAAAAAAATTCCCCTAAAAATTTAAAAATTTTGGGTGGAAAAAAAAAAAAAAAAAAAAATTAAATGAAAAAATTTATTTTATATCTAAAAAATTTTGGGTTTTTTTTTCACTCAATTTACACATACAAAAATCCCAACAGAAGTACAAATAAAAAACAAGGAAGTTTTAATTTTTAAAAATTTTTTAATACCCCCAAAAAATTAAGTTTTTGCTATTTTTCCTTTAAATTTAAAAATTTCCCAAAAAAATATTTTCCCTTTTTAAAAAAAAGCATGAAATGGTTCCCGGGTTGGCTGTTTTTTAAATTTTTAACAAAACATGGTAAATTATGTTTTTTAAATTTTAAATTTAAAATTTATTAATTAATTAAAAAGGAAAAAGGTACCCTAAACCCTTAAATTTTTGGGCCTAAAAATTTTTAAAAAAATTACACTCGCATTTTTAAATTTTTTTAAAACTTGGGTTTTTGGCATTTTTTTTATGTTTAAATTGAGTGAAAAACAAAAATTTAGGAGATATAAGTAATTCTTAAATTTGATTTCTTAGTTAATCGGTAATTTATAGGAATTTTGTTTCGGGACATGACAATTCGGATTCATTGGCTTCATATCAGTAAAGTAGTATATTTTTATGAACGATCGATGATTTTAAAGGTATACATAACAATACATATGTCAAAAGTGGGATAATTTAACTAAAATGTAATTAATTGGGTGATTAATTAATATTTTAAAATTAATTTTTTCATTACATTTATTGCCTTAAAACTAGCTTTAAAATGATTCCAAGGTCGACTACTTTGGGTTAATTTTACAAAATCAATTGAGATTATTGTCATTATTTTTAATTAATTGAATTAATTAAAATTAAATAGGAAAGTGATTGGAAGTAATTTTTGGAAACTAATATTTTTTTTGGTTCATTGTGGTAATATTTTTTGTTGTGTGATACACTACGGGACTTTGGTAAGTAAATAAGAAACTTTTAATTGGGATTTAATTAATGCTTAATTTAAATTAATTCATTAATCAAAAAGTTACAAGAATTTCGTTTCGGGACTTTAAATTTGGATTTATTGGCGTTATTTTTAGTATAGTCTGAAAATTTTATGACAATCTAGCTAATTCTACGTTATAAATAATTATATATACATCAAAAAGTGCTATAATTGCAATACATTGTAATAAATATGAATATAATTAAAACTATTGTATTTACGGTAAAATTTCTGATGACATTTTTGTAGAGCATTAAAAAACCGAATAAAACAAAACCTAGTTTATCCTAATCTGATGATTACTTCTTGAGTTACAGCAATTTTAAGAATTATTTGGCGGCCATCTTGTGGACGCCATGACAGGTGACTTATTTGCTACCATGCGTGTCCCCCGTGAAAATAACATTCTAAAATACGTCTTTTACCTGCTCCTAAATTTTGGTGCTGGTTTCCGGATTTGAAATGTTCCTATAGTTTTAGCAGCTTGTTCCACGGACTATTGTAAAGCACGTGAAACCAAAGATTAACATGGCACTTGTAGTTGGTTCTCCCATAAGTACTCCTTACATATGGAAGGGAAATGACTTACTGGGCAGTCTTTGAGAGCGGGCGGCAGGTCGTTCCATGGGTTAACAACCCTGAAAGAAAACGCACGTCGGCCGAGCACTCCTTTGGCCGGAGGGGGTTGGAGGCGGGGGTGCCTACAATCGTCGCCTCTCAACCGCGGCCCTGGTTGATGCGCACGCACACGTCAAAATCAGTGGCGCCACTGAGGCATCTTTTAAAAACACCAGATCGGTGTATTGCAGGTGTATGGTCATTGGCATAACCTGCTTCTGGTCACAGGGTGGGGGGAGGTTACGGCCATGTATGAAATGCAATGCCCTTCTCTGCACCCTCTCAAGTTTGGTAGTGTTCTCAATGGTGGTTGGGTGCCAGGCGGGGAGGCCGAAAGTCATGGTGGGTTTAACTAGCGACAGGTAGGCCATCCTCTTAACGCGCGGCGTGCACCCGTGCAGGTTGCGGGCCGCGAAACCCAGCACCTGCTCCGCTTTTGCCCGCACGATATCGGTGTGAACGTTCCATCGGAGGTCGCTTGTGATGTGAATGCCGAGGAGGCGCTGCTTGTCGACGTACTCGAGTGGGACACCATCTATGGTGTACAGGAAGTATAGAGGGGTGCGCGCGCGCGTGATGTCCATCATCTTGCACTTGAGGGCGTTGAGTGACATGCCATTGTTGTCGCACCAAATCTGAATGTCGTCTAGGTCTGCTTGAAGGGCGTCTGCATCCTCTTGGGTGACCACGATGCAGTACAGTGTGACGTCGTCAGCGTACTGGAGCATTTGGATCCTTGCCGAGGTAGGGAGGTCGGCTACGAAGACGTTAAATAGCAGGGGGCCAAGCACACTTCCCTGGATGACCCCCGAGGGCACGTCCCGAAATTCTGAGCGCTCGCCGTTGAAATGGACAAACTGCGTGCGGCGGACAAGGAAAAACTCTCGAACCACCTAAGCAAATTGCCCTTAATGCCATAATGCTCGAGCTTGGATAGTAGACGCAAATGCGGCACTTTATCAAATACTTTAGACCAATCGAGAAAAACCAGTGAATGTGCGCTCCGCTATGCTCATTCAGCCCCCGCCGTCCATGCATCAATGGCGCCGGCGAGGAGAGTGGTGCAAGAACGGCGCTGTCGAAAGCCATGCTGCGCCGCAGGGATGACGTTTTGGCTAACGAGGAACTCACTCGTCGGTCTCTCACAAAACGTTCCATCGTCTTACCGACCAGTGAGGTTATGCTGATTGGCCGGTAGTTCTTTATGTCTCTCTTGTCGCCGTCTTTGTAGATCGGTGCCACAGACGCCGTTTTCCATTCTGTTGGAATGCCTGTTCAAGTGCCATGTTGAAGAGGTGGGCAAGTGAGTCGCAGGAGCGTTAGCGGAATGTTTTAGCAATATTGCAGGAAACGCCGTCTGGGCCCGCTGCGGTATTAGCCTTGGTCCCGCGGAGAAGCTTTTTTATGTCGGCGGGCAAGCAAGTCAGTTCGCTCATGGTGGGCTGCTCTGAAAGCTGGGTGGCTGGCGCGTTTCCCTGGTGGACGGGGAAAATGTTATCTGCCCGCGAGAAATTGCTTTGGAATGCCTCACTGAAACAGGCTGCCACCTCCTTGGGGTCTGACACGGTTCTTCCCCCTACCCCACCTGAAACTCGCTGCATCGTTCGGAATAGTTGCCTTGGAATTAAATGTAGCGCCAAAAGAAAACTTTCTGCTGTCTGCACCTCGCCCAAGTCCCACATCCAGTTGTCCTTGGCCGTCCGGAGGGCCACCTGTGTTGATCTTCTCGCAGCAAGATGGGCCTCTCTTGCGTCAGGCAAATTGGTTTCCCGCCATCGGGCGAACAGTCTGTCCGGATGACGATCATCTTTTTTATGTTCTTGCTTAGCCAAGGGAGGAGTCGGCGAGTGTTCCCCCTACTCTCCTTTTCGGAACGTGCTCTTCTGCGCACTCGAAGACGATACGCTTCCAGTTTTCCACGCTTCGTTGACGTCATCCAGCTGCAGCACCTCCGGCATTCGTTCAGAAAGCGTTTCGTTTAGGGTCGGCCAGTTTGCTTGATTGTAATCAAGAACCTCTCGGGCTGCAACTCACTGGACGGATGGCAGTCAGTGAGAGGGTGGCCAGAACGGCGTCGTGGTCGCTCACGCCCGGAACCACCTCCACCATCGACACTATGCTGGGCGCATCGCAGAGCAGCAGGTCGATTGTCTTCTCACTCGTGTTGGTGATTCTGGTTGGCTCAGTGACCAGTTGAGAGAAAGCCAGTTCAGCAAAAGCAGATATAAAATCCTTGGCGGTTCTGTCACGCCCTTCCGGTGGGTCCGAACGCCAGCATATGTTGAGATTAAAATCGCCAAACAAGAGGCAGCCATCGAAACTTGGCTGCACAGCAGCAACTAGGTCCAGGGAGTGCAGAAAGTCGGCGTTTTGGGCTGCATCTGGGCATGGCGGACGGTATGCTGACCCCACGAGATTTAGAGTTCTACCCACTCAGTTATATAACTGATTTTCAGTGGGGGACTTTAAATCAAATAATAATAATAAATAAAAATAATAATAATAAAAAAAATAACAATAATAATAATAATAATAATAATAATAATAATAATAATAATAATAATAATAATAATAAAAAAAAAAAAAATTTAGTATACTTAGGATCTCTTCTCTTTAAAAAAAAAAAACATTGCAAAATCATTGTTATACCAAATAACAATAGAATGTAAAATATATCGAGGCCCAAAGACTTGCTTTTATTTCTTTTTCTTTAAGTTTAGATAACAATCACTTGTCGCCCTTGCCTTCCAAGAAGTATAGTGATTCAAGTAGATTTATCAAAACCTACCCATGAACCATATTAAACTAATATAAAACAGTGACCAACATAACTTGTGACTAGACTTCTTAAATCACAGTGTTTATTGCTATGGTAATACAAATTAATAGAATGTAAAATATCTGGAGGCTCGAAGATTAGCGTTTTGAACGCATTATAAGTGATTGTTGTAAAAATTTTATAGTAGTTACTTATTAATTTTTATACACCTAAAAAAACTCATATTAAAACCTTTATTTCTATGGATTCTGGCTAACTTTTTCAACTTTTTTCTTTCAAAAGCCAATACATCACTATAATCTTAATTAATGCCCATGTAAAATAATAACGTTGTAGCCCCACCCGTTTGGTCAAAATCGGCTCAAACATCACGAAAATATTGTATAAAAAATCGAGAGAAAAAATCGCAAAAGTACGATGTCTATGAGAGATATTTCTTCAAATGTTCCTAAAATAATAACTTATCTAATTTTAATGATTTCAAACACTCCCATAAACTTTCATCAAGATTGGAGAAGCCGTTTTCCCGGTCGCGAGCCAAATATCACGAAAATATCGCATTAAAAATCGAAAAAATTGTAAAAGTACGATATTCACGAGAACTATTTCTTCGATTGTACCCAAAAACGTGGCAGGTCTAAGTTCAGAGATTTCGAAGGTCCTCTTCAATTTTCATCAAGATTGCATATTATGCCGTTTGCCCGGTAGAGCGAACAGACAAAAAAATACGAGCTAAAATATCATTTTCATTCTTTTGTCAGGAGTACGGATTCAAAACTTACCCGGGTCGGGTTTGATTTTTTAATTTCTCAATTGTATTAAATATAAACTGCCCCTACACGTGTTGAGCCAGAGGGAAAATATGGCTCACTATAGAGGTGAAAAGACGTATCATACATCGTTGGTCTTGTTGCTCTCTCCAAAAAGAGAAATAAAGGTTGTACTTTTCAATATCGAAATCAAAGTATAGCGTCGCAACGCCTCAAAGACTGGCGACGTCCAAATTTCACTTGAGCACATGATTTTACATAAAATACGATTACATTTGATTGGTTTAAGATAGACATAAAATAAAATACTTTGGACTCGAATTGATTGTTGGATGAGCGTAGCGAGCGTAGTGAGCGAAGCGAAGATTCCATTCTACTACACTGGAGAAAAAAATCCGGAATGTTTTTTTCTTTCTTTTCTTTCTTTCTTTTTTTTGTATTTTTGTGTGTCTGTGAACACGATTCCGGCTAAACCGATACTCCGATTGCGATGAAATTTTATGGAGACCTTCGAAATCTCTGAACTTAGAACTGCACCGTACGAAAAATTGATCAAAAAATTATTTCTCTTGAAAATCGCAATTTTACGATTTTTTCGTTTTTCTTATTTGTTTTTGTTTGTTTTTTTGTGTGTTTGTTAACACGATTCCGGCTAAACCGATACTCCAATTGCGATTAAATTTTCTGGAGACCTTTGAAATCTTTGAACTTAGAACTGCCACCTTTATTGAGCGCAATCGAAAAATTATTTCTTATAAAAATCGCAATTTTACGATTATTTTCGTTTTTCTTGTTTTTTCTGTTTGTATTTTTGTGTGTTTGTTAACACGATTCCGGCTAAACCGATACTCCAATTGCAATGAAATTTTCTGGAGACCTTTGAAATCTTTAAACTTAGACCTGGCACGTTTTTGGGTACAATCGAAGAAATATTTCTCATGGATATCGTACTTTCACAATTTTTTACTATTTTTAGTGCGATATTTTCGTGACATTTGGGCCGATTCTGACCAAACGGGTGGGGCTACAATGTTCATATTTCACATGGACATTAAGGTAATGGTGATGTATTGCTTTTTGAAAAAAAAGATGAAAAAGTTAGCCAGAATCGATAGAAATAAAGGTTTTAATATGAGTTTTTTTAGATTTATAATAACAATTAACAAGTAACAATAGAAACTTGACAACAATCACCTACAATGCATTCAAAAAGCATTTGCAAAGGAAAAGTGGTCCTACAAAAACTAAAAACTTACAAAAACGCTCATCCATCAACGCGGCGGGACTAAAGCGTTTTCCTAGTATATTTCATTATGATCAACAAAATGATAAAATGTATAAGATTGGTGGTTAGTTTAATGAAAATAAATTTATTTTTTACAAGATTTCATACAGTTGTCGTACTTTGAATACTCCTAAAACATACCTTATTTTCAAAACATGACCATACTCGATGGTCCTTCATTCGCTCGCGCATCACGCTTTCGGATAACTACATCTGTGCGCTAAGGATAATCGATTACAAGCAACTTTATAAAAAGTATCACGTCACAATATTTACCGGTTTATTAAAGTAAATAAATATACAGCTTGTATAAAAGTATCAAAATGTTTAAGTACGAAAGTAATTAATAACCTCTAATTAATTAACTAGGCCGCTTTGCAAACGCTTTTTTTTAGTCGCGTTGATAGATGAGCTTTTTTAAAAAAAGTTTTTAGTATGCGTGGGATCTCTTTGCTTTTTCAAGTGTCATTGCAAAACCATTTTTTGTTAATTAGGCTAATTTTTGGGTACAATCGAAGAAATATGTCTCATGAATATCGTACTTTTACGATTTTTTTCGATTTTTAGTGCGAGATTTTCGTTACATTTGGGCCGATTCTGACCAAACGGGTTGGGCTACAACGTTCATATTTCACATGGACATTAAGGTTATAGTGATGTAGTACCTTTTGAAAGAAAAAGTTGAAAAAGTTAGCCAGAATCCATAGAAATCAAGGTTTTAATATAAGTTTTTTGAGGTATGTAAAACAATTAACAAGTAACAATAGAAACTTGACAACAATCACCTACAATGCGTTCAAAAAGAACTTCAAAAGTAAAGACATCCCACGCAAACTAAAAACTTATTAAAAAAGCTCATCCATCAACGCGACTAAAAAAAGCGTTCGCGAAGCGACCTAGTCAATGCAAAATAACATAGAGCTACATATGCAAGTTTTGTTACGAATTAGAGAGCAAATCTCTACTAGTGCATTTTCAAGCTTATGTGGATTGAAAAAGTCAGCGACGCTAGGTAAACATACTTTTCTTTGAAGGGAGTATGGATGGAGGGAGTGGGGAGTGGTAAGGATGGGAGTACTACCCATTAACCATAACTACAACCATTGTCCGTTAAATCGAGTGGTAAATGTTGGTAACAAATTTAAAATTATCACTTATAAAAGCAATAAGACACCGATGGTATTTGATAATAAAATTCTTCTTTGGATAAACATTGATAAATTTAACATGGATAACTTTAAATCGAATAAACATATGGAGCCTATTGACATTTTGCGCCACATTGTTAGCATAGAAGTAAAGCACTCTCTTTCTCAATTTGGTTAGTCGGGAAACACTCCCGTATAGGTGGAATTGTTAATAGTTATTCAGAAGTTAAAAGGTTACCATATAGTTTATCCATTCAGATCTATAATGCATCTACAATTTAGAAGTTAAAAGTTACCGTCACGGTGGTCTAATTGGCTAAGACGCCTACCTGGAATGTGGGAGACCCGGGTGCGAACCCCGGTCGGGATGGATTTTTTAACCTCTGAATTGTAAATATATTTTAATGTTTTGAGCAAATGCCCGCGACTCGTGAGTGAAAGGGACAAAGTGCAGATTCACGGGACCACCCCACCACGGGACCACCCCGCAAAAATAAATATGCACACGTTCTAAGTTGTGAATATCAGGTAATTCCACTGAAAAAGCCAAAATCCACAGTTTTGGCGCGACAAACATAATTTTTTTTGTGTGGGCAATCCAATGGAAATACCATTAAAAATTTACCAAATGATTTATTTTTTATTTTTAGGGGGTTATATTTTGTCCCCCTTGATTGTTTTCCATTGTTGTTAAGCTCTTTGGTAGAAAAGACCAAGCGTTTTTCCTTTTGGACCGATTGTTGTGAAATTTTGCAGTTTCCTTGTTTTGACATAACCAAAGACAATTGTGCATGGGTTTCGATTTTTTTTATATTTTGGCTAATTTTATGCATTTTGAATAATGAATTTTATTAATTACAGTGTAGATTGAAGTTTAATATTATATTTTAGCCAAAGTTTTGAATATATCTTAAAACGCATGCATAATTGTGTTTATTTATGACCAAGTAATAAAACAAAAACAAAATTAGCTCATTTGACAAGTGGTACAGAAGAAGATAGTTTTTTAAGTCCCAAAAGTGTGCTAAAAATATTATCCGCCTAAATGATTTAAAAGATTTTATACATGAAATTACCATAATTTTGTATTGTTATTGTAATATTGCTCTCCCAGGTATGTAAGAACTATCTAATCTACAGGTTTCATAAAAGTAATTAACTTAATCAATAAGTATTCAAATAAGCAATACATTAATTAAGTTACAGGCCCTAAGTAACTAAATATATGTATAGAAAAAATATGGCAACACAAAACCGCATTTCCGTGCGCGCTATGACTTAAAAAAAAATTAATTGAATGGATGCCTGTTAGCCCATTGATGTTAGAATAATTCAAAAGAATAATACTAAAGAGTTAAAAAATTAAAAATAAAACAGGTCAAAGGGCAGTTTTGTCAGTATTTTCAGTGAAGTGTTTAACACTCGGGTTTAACCAGTCTGGGGGGAAATTATTTGTGCTACACCATTGGATGGGAGTAGAGTTCAGGGTGTCGGGGTGTGGATTGTTTAATACTACATATCTATCTATCTACCAATACCATAGTCTGCTAGCGCACTTTTTGGGGCGGCCCGACTTTGGGGGGCCGAAACGGCAGTTTCCCGTCTCCGTGGGCGGCCGACTCGGCGACGTACGCGACCGGAATTTATTTCCGAGTTTTATAGAAAATACACTCGCACTGTCGGCCGCCGACTTCTAAAACACTTTTCGATGTATTTGCGACTCGGCAAATTCGTGCTCTTTTTCCCACCAAAACGCGGACCAAAACGGCGGCCGACGCGGCGCCACAAGTACGCGCGCCAACCGCTCGGCGCCGGCACCGTCGGGGGCGCTCACGCGTCGACGACGAAAAACACCTCCTGACCTTTTGCCCCATCTCTCTTCGTTTGGCCGTGGCGACGTTGAACGTTACGACTAGAAAAAAATATCGCGGATTTTCGCGCACATTTGGGTCGTTGATACCAATTTTCTACGAGAAAAAATTTTTTGAATTTTTTTTTTCGCCACCTCACCTCTGAAGGGATGAATGATTTTGAGTCCTATAAACGAAAAATGAAATATAACCGTCACGTGTTCAAACGCGGGCCCCCCAACGAAATTACACGTTCCGCAATTTTTTTAAAATTTTCGGTAAACTCTAGAGCTTTGGTCTTTGGTAATTTTGAAAGCTTAGAGACGGACGCACAAGAAGGTGGAAAAATTTACGAAAAATTTCGTCCAATAAC
>JAMZAV010011095.1:0-21247 GCA_024449915.1 Sweltsa coloradensis | reverse complement strand
CAGGACCACCAGGTGGAGAGGTAAGGACAGGTGCACTGTAGATCATCAGCGTCACCGTGCGGCAGAGGATTTGAAGAGGGAGAAGATGATGCGCAGTAGACTGGGGCTCTGCGGCGACCAGGACCGCCCAGGGTCACCTAGGTGGAGAGGTAAGGACAGGTGCACTGTAGATCATCAACATGTGTTGGCTGCATACGGCTTCAGTAAATGTATCATAATATGAGCACGTAAGACAATTTTGTGTCATCTTGCATTGATCATCATAAGTAATTTTGGGCGGAAGTGGGAGCTACTTATCATGTGCGCTACTTAAATAACTGATCAATTAAATGTACTTAGGCACTTTACGTGCATAACGTTTAAAGGAAAGTTTCTTAGCGTTGAATCACAAAGAAACAATTTGAATGGTAATACCAATTCTGGCATAAATGAGTCTAATGAAAGGAAATTAAAAAGCAATTATTGTCACTTAGGCCTATATTATTTATGTCTCATTTTGCGAGAGGGATAAATCTGGGCAAAATTTCAATCAAATACATGTTCAGTTAACAAAAGCTTATGAAATTTTTTTTTTGAGGGGGGGGGGGGTTAATGTTTCTAGGTCAAGAGAAAGACCTCCTGAAACTTAGGTGATAGACGACCTTTTTATAAAGAAAACAAGAGATAAACTCTTTAGAGTTTTGAACAATTTCTAGTGACGTTGGAGACAAGAAATTCCACCTTAGAGTAGTGTAATAAAATAGATTAACAAAGCTAAGGCAACACAATTAAGAGGGGTCATAAAAGAGAGGTGGTCAAAATCAATCAGATCCTCGGAGAAAAGAAACGATTTTCTGTTGTCTAAACAAACTGTTGTCTCTGAACAGTGTTGTAAAGACTTGAAAACGACCGCAGTTGTGAATAACTTTGCTCTTTTGTTGACATGATAATTACGTTCAAACATGCTTGGGACATTGTAATATTTTAGCGAGCTAGCAATGAGAATATCCAGGTCAGTCAATCCTTGTTAATGAAAGCAGTTATCTTCAATTTGTAAAGCCGACAGTGTCAGCTCTAGCGTAAAGCGCGAGACTCTGATTCAGGAGGTCACGGGTCCGAATTCCTCCACCGATTAATGTGACTGAAAGTTTTCCCAAGGTTTCCTTTAGTCGTTAATGCAAATACAAGTACCTAGCTGAGTCCTCTAAAACAGCACTCGGACATTCCCTTATTCATTATTGTCCAAACTCCGTAATATTTATCTGGACACATGAACAGAAGATCCAATCAAATGTGGGCCAAGGGCTTGTCCAATAGGAGCACTCCTTGTCCCTTATTGGCTATTCGCTCGTGTATTACTCGGCCTTGCGAATATAGTAATAAACGACCCTAGCCAATAAGGGACAAGGAGTGCTCCTATTGGACAAGCCCTTGGCATCCATATGATTGGATCTTCTGTAGGTATAAAATCATTCATCTAATCAGTCTTGAAAAAGCCACCAACATGGGTGGCGAAACGTCGAGCAATGCCTCATGATCGACACGACGCAACAGCCCAAGGATAATCCAGAAGTTTGCTAGGTAACCGACAGAAGTAGTTCATGCGTAACCCGTGACACCTTGATTCGGAAGGTCACCGATCTGATACCCTCCATGCACCGGCAAAGGTTTTCTACAGTCTGGGCGTGAGCCCTCTCTAACAACCCTGTCACCTTGTGTTGTGCAGAGAGCTGATTGAGGTGCGTAGTTGGCAAGCGCAGCTCACTGATGTGGTCGTGGAGGAAGAGGTACGCCAGGAGCGAGCTGTGAGTCAGCCACCCACCTACGAGGAGGCCATACTGATGCCTCACACCCGAGAAACTACTGCCTCTGCTGGGGAGTTGCAAGACTCGCCAACCACACCGGGAGGTATGTGCTAAGACACATTTAACATAAGATTGTAAGATACATTTAGATGGCTGTTTTCCCCCTTCAAGAAATCTTCAAGTTGAATGTAACCAAACCAAGCTCTGGGCAAACACTGTATATTACATTACAATAAAAAGCAGATCCTATTTCATTTCACCGATGCAAGTAAACTCTAGTAAACACTCAAATAATCCACTGCATCTTACTTATTCCAAATCGCTGAAGTATCGATTTGTCTGTGAAATAATTTTCTCCCTGCAGAAAGGCTTTTAATCAGCACGCTAGCGCTCGAGGTGGAGGATAGAAGACTGAGCGTCTAGCGCTTTGTAGCAAAGCTTATTTACGTCATTGGCCGAACTGCCTGCAACGACCAACCAAACAAAATAACAATATTGCATGACTAGCACTCTCAATACCTTAACTGTAACTCCAGAGCTTTTCCTGCCGCCAATCAGTATTCTGATTGATATTAAACTTCTGACAGATTCTCTTTCTCTCTTTATTCAACGGCAGTCCTGTTCAGTTATAAAAACTGACTATTAAAACTAATTAGATTAGGTCACGTAAATGCACACAAAATAATGAACTATCCTCAAAGGCTGTTCCACCCCATTTTCAAACTGGACCATTTCTTCGGCCGCGGTGTAAGGACTTTTAGTGGCCAGGCACCTGAGGCTCTGAGATCCAAGATGGCTTGGCAATTGGCATGTCCGAAGGAATTAAGGAATACCAAGGAGGCCACAATAGCGTGTGGCTGTGTCAAGAATTGTAACCGTTTTGAACGTTGTTGCCGACTGAAATGTCTGCTCAATAATGATAATAATAATTTCAATTCAACTCTTAAGGTCGAAGAAAACCAATGATTTAAACTTTAGTTACAAGTCATTTGTTTGTTTTTTGATTTGGTTTGGGAATGTTTTGAACTTTGACTATACTTCGTTGACTCTGACCTTGCTTTGGGTTCGAGGTCTCTATCTATCTTCTTCTCATCGGAACGCTTTGTCCGTGAGTGGCAATGTAAATGCTGGCCTCTGATGGCCATAAATTACGGTTTGATGGGGGTGCCTGATGATGAGAACGCGTAGTCGTGGATTTTTCCAGACTGTATGATTGGAAAGGGGGGGGGGGGGTTAATTTGGGGAATAGCGGATCATCCGCCAGATAATTGTACAGCATGTGGGTGGGGGCAAAAATAAGTTTACAGTAGGAACGGTTTTGTTATTCCCGTCTCTTCTTGGCGGGCGGTGGAAGACCTCCTTGGAACATCGGGGGCCGCTTTCGGTTGAGATGACGAGGTGGTATGGTGAGAGGTGTTCTGATTACTGATATAGGTCTAATATATATGTCGTTTGGGCTCGGAAGGAACATGTGTTCTGCGCCTGGATGGTCGGATTTCTTCTGTCTGGTAGGTCGTTGTAGAATGTCGGGAGGACATCACGGAGGTGCTCGGCTATGATGCCATTTCTAGGTCTTCGTGGAGAAGGTGGATGTGAGTTTCGCGCGGGGGCGAAGGACACCATTCGCAAGATTCTATCTGCAGCCGTTGTAGTGAATCAAGATTGCTGAGTGTCACACCGGACCACACTGGGCATGCATAGGCGATGCCCGGTCGGAGAATCTGTTTGTAGATGGTCAGACGGTCAGATAAATCAATTTGGGGGGGAAGTAAGTAGAGGGCGTAGGGCTGCCGCTTTCCAGTGACTTTGCGATGGATGTTTTGAATGTGGTTTAAACAGGTAAGGCGCGCATCCATCTCCGTTACCAAGGTATTTGGTAGATGCTGACCAAAGGATCTGAAACTCCTGCTAGCTCCAGATAGGGCAAAGTAGCGGCTTTCGTCGTTTTGTGAAATAAAACCGCTTTCTTTTTGGGATGGGTTTGATCGAAGTTCGCCATTGGCATCCCAGGCTGCCATCTTGTTGAGACCTGCCTGAGTAAAGCTACGGTCAGTTGTAGGAGATCTTGCAGTAGCTGGGGGGCCCATCATCGTCCGCGAAAAAATGGATATCCACATCAGGAGGAAGTTTAGGGAGGTCCGCTGAGTATTATTGAATAAGAGTGGGAAACTTAATACAGATCCTTGTGGTAAAACCCGCTTTGATTGGTCGTGCAGTAGAGACTGCTCCGAGCCAAGAAAAACTTTGAACGATCGCTCTTTTAGGAATGATCTTATTAGGTGCTGTAGGTGCAGGGGGGAAATTTAAGTTGTTCCAGCTTGAACAGGAGGCCGGCCATACCAGACTGTATCAAAGGGCTTTAGCCACATCAAAAAAGACAGCTGCCGTACCATGTCCGGGTTAAAACCCATGGGTAATTTTGTTGGATAATCTGAGCAGTTGGGGGCACAGTTGATGTTTGCTTCACAAAAGCCATATGAGTGTCTGGTATGATAGAATTTTCGTCCACGTGGCTCTGGAGGCGAGTTCGAATGATCTTCTCGTAAACCTTGGCCCAGACATTGAGAAGACTAATAGGTCGGTAGCTTGCTGGATCTCTTGGCGGTTTTCCTGGTTTTGGTATGGCGACAACTCGTGCTGTGTGTGTGTGCTGTGGCGGTGTGCAGCAATATCGCGGCGTAGCTCTCTGCATAGCTTGTTGTATTCAATGCGCAGGTCAGGCGTTCGAAACGCCTGCCACCGTCGACGGGCAGTATTCTTTATTAGAACCGATCGCTTTAGCCCTGCAGGGAGGTCCATGTATGATGGCGTTGGCCGGGTAGTCCTGGGAACTGCCGTATCAAATGCTAAAACGACACTAGTCTCAAGATGAAGAAGGCACTCTTCAATTCTCTTAGGATTTATCAACAGAGGCACTGGGTTTGCTCAGATTTTGGGTCCCCAAGCTGACGGAAAGGTCCCAGTTGGGGTCTCTTGTAGTCTGGAACATGTGTGTGGAGGATACTAGGGTAGTGTTCCCCAGGATCAGAAGTACTGGATCATGGTCCGACGTCAACGCCTGGAGCGTTTGGCGGTCGTAGGATACTCTGACATTCCTGAGTATGGCAATGTCCAGAACGTCCGCGGTCGTCCTATTTATAAGGTGGAAATTGGGTTCGAGGTTCTCCGGAACACTACCATGTTAAATGTGACTGTGATGACGACCATAAGCCAGCGTTCAATCTGCCCACGGTTTTGATAACGAATACTGCCTTTTGGAGAATTCCTTCTTTCATCTTTCATCTTCCAGCGGAGGTAGAAAATATGCAAGATCGTCGAAAATCAATTTTATAAATAAATAATATATATATTCTTTTAATGTTGTGTTAAGGAAGGTTGCCAGTAGACAGCAGAACAAAAAAATACGATAATGTAATTCCCTAAAGTCCATTCCTGACCATAACGTGCACTCTTGTGTTTCCTGTAGACATGGCCGAGGAAGCAGCGGCCTCCAGCTCAAGGTCAAGAGACGACCACGACTCAGTCGAAGACAGCGCCAGTGAGAACGACCACGACTATGACGACGTCACACTAGACGATCCTGAGAGGAAGACCGAGCAGGAGAGCCTCAATCCTGAGGAGGTCCGACTGATGAAGCAGCTGAGGATTCAGGTGTGGTCCAGGGAAGATCTAGATACTCTGCCGGACTAACACAACCAGACACACCCTAGACGTTAATATGATTCCTAAAGAATGCACTAAAGAAGTTTGAAAAGTTAGCAGAACGAAAGATGCAAAAAAAGAGCAGATCTTTTTTGGACGGGACATAACCTCACCTCAGAGTCAACTATTTTATTGTTCAAATCCCCTGAATCAAGTCTCCTAGTTCAAAATTGAGTTGAGCAGCGGTATTTTTGTAAACATTTTCTTCACACCTTTATCTACAACCTTTTATAAGGGGAATTGGATTTTATGATAACCATCGTTGGACGATTTTTTTCTTATAAATGGTACACATTTGAAAGTGTACGTGCCAACGAAACAAATCGTGCAATGCAATTATTATAGAAAACCCTTTCCGCTTATTATTTGGTTATTGATAAAGGTGTGAAGAAACAATATACAAAAAACTTCTCTTGTATTTTAAGTCCCTATTTCATTCTGCCAACTTTTCAGACAGCTTCACTGCATTCTTAAGAAATCATATTTGGGTTTAGGGATTCACAATGCACACTTCAAAGTTCAAGGTGTTTGAGTTCTCCAAACATTATAATGCTGAATGAGATGTATAATAAAAACTTCTTTTTTCTATTCATCAGTCTTTCTATTTGTTACCTCATGCACACTTTAAAATTTATTGCGTATGGTCTTTCTCCTATAAGATAAGGAAGGTTGGGTGTCTTTATAGGATTCTAGGTCTAAAAGTTCAAAACTTTGTTAAAGGTTGTTCACAAAGGCACGCTCCGATCCGAAATCTTTATGATATTTCAAATTATTGTCTTCTATTCAAGCTTTAAAAATTACTACAAAACCTTTTCGGTGACCTATTAGTAGTAGCTACCGTAGTTACTAAAATGACAAACTATATTTAAAACATGTGCTGTGATCCTGTGACAATCACTCATCCATATTGGTGCATACCACACCGTCATATGACGGCCGAAAGAGCGATTCTAATTAAACTTCAGTACCTTGGCTCGTCGGTGGCGACCGCGCTTGACTTGGTCGGCTTTATATTTAATGTCCCCCACTGAAAATCAGTTCTGTGACCTAGTGGGTAAACTCTAAATACGAATTAATTCATGTTCGCCCACTCTTGAGTCACGTAGTTTATAGTTTTCCCCACCCCCCTTAACCCCCTAGCTTATATTATCTCTGATTTTAGTCCTGACCTACACAGGAGACTGTCGGACTTCCACAGCGTTCAGACGTTCATACGGCTGCTCATTCTAGGCAGCGTATTTCATAGTTGCCTGGAGGGTAGTTATTCTTCGTGGCAGTGGCGTAACTAAGGGGGGTGGGAGGTTAAGGGGTAACCCCCCGAAACCAGTTCAAAGCTCATATTTTAAAGAGCAGAAACAGTAGTTTTTGGGGGGGTACAACAGTTCATTCCGACAGTCAATAATTTGTGAAATGAAAATGTTTTCATGTATGCTTTGTCATTACATAAAAAAGTAGGTTGAAATTTACTAAAATGGGCACTTCCAGTTCATTTTTAAATTTTTTAGAGCGCAGATAGAGTTGCTGTAAAAATCGTTCACAAGGTCTGAGTGCAGGAAGTTTAGTTTGAGCACTTGAGCTATTCAAGATTCAAGATGTTTATTGACATAGAAAATATATACATGTATAAATTTAATTAGGCTTACACATTAAAAATAACTTCCTAATAAGAGATTTACATATATATTATATATATTATATATATATATGTTTAAACTTGGCTTTATAGTAGGCGACTATGACGCTGTTATGTCAGTAATTTAGACAGAAATTAAAAAAGTGACTACACCGGGGTTTGAACCCGGGACCTAAGCTTACCGCGCTATGCTCTTACCAACTATTATTATATATATTTATATATAAAATAATAATAAATACAGTTTTAAATTGGTGGCCGCATAGCTCAGTTGGTAAGCAGCATAGCCCGGTAAGCTAAGGTCCCGGTTTCAAACCCCGGTGTAATCACTTTTTTAATTTCTGTCTAAAGTTATAATATATATATATATATATATATATATATATATATATACAGTTTAAACTACACGCCTACACAAATATAGATGCTCGTCAAATAATAATTATAATAATGTTTCATTTATCCTCTTGCTCATCTAAATAATCTTGAAAAGAATAATATGCTTTTTTAGCAAGACATATTTTACTGTTACTGTAAATTTGTCAATTTCAGCGATATCTTCTACGTCATTAGGAAGTTTGTTAAATAGTTTGGTTTTTGAATAAAAGAAATATTAAGATGAGCGTAGCGAGCGAAGCGAAGATTCCATATCACTACACTGGAGAAAAAATCCGGAATGTTTTTTTCTTTTTTTCTGTATTTTTTGTGTGTCTGTTAGCACGATTCCGGATAAACCGACACTTCAATTGCGATTAAATTTTCTGGAGGCTTTCGAAAT
The DNA here is from genome assembly GCA_024449915.1 of Sweltsa coloradensis. Lineage (NCBI taxonomy): Eukaryota > Metazoa > Arthropoda > Insecta > Plecoptera > Chloroperlidae > Sweltsa > Sweltsa coloradensis. Next base: position 13,350 of record JAMZAV010011095.1, on the reverse strand, counting down.
CTCTAAACTTAGAACTGCCACGTTTTTGAGCGCAATCGAAATATTATTTCTCATGAAAATGTCAATTTTACAATTTTTTCCGATTTTTTAAAATTTTCTTCGACTTACACCTACATGCTTTATTTGATTGTGATGATTTTTTTTCACAGAACCTTTATTTTATAAATTAATATATTCGTGTGAAATTTGAGTGTATTCAAAAATTATTTCTTATGAAAATCGCAATTTTACGAATTTTTTTATGTTTAAAGTTTCTTCGCCTTATAACACCTACATGTTTTATCCGATTGTATTAAATTTTTTACAGAACCTTAATTTTATGAATTAACATATTCGTGTGAAATTTGAGCGTTATCGAAAAATTATTTCTTGTAAAATCGCAATTTTACGCTTTTTCGTATTTAAAAAATTACGCTCATCCAACAACGCGCCGGAAATAGCTTTTGCGAAGCTTCCTAGTCATTTAAAGTTTTTTTTCAAAACTGCCTCTATTATTGTGCATTTAACATAATTTTTTGATAAGAGTAGCGAGCGAAGCAAAGATTCCATAAACTACACTAAAGAAAAGAATCCGGAATGTTTTTTTCTGTTTGTATTTTTGTGTCTACACGATTCCGGCTAAACCAGCATACATAGACAGCCCTGTGGTCATAGATTTTCCAAATTTTGACTTAATCAGTCAGAAAAAATCACGAATATGGTCATATTTGGAGTTTTTAACAAAATCAAAATTCGTGAAAACTAATTTAATTTTTATAAATTATTCTATAACAAAATTTAAAAATTTGTTACTGCATAGCCCTTTAATTCTACATTTGTGACTATGTTCAAAATTTCAGACACCTGTGGTGTCAGTTGGCCGAGCGAACAGCAATTTGCCTAAAACGCATGTCCTATACTCTCTTAAGCGCAATCGAAAAATTATTTCTCATGAAAATCACAATTTTACGATTTTTTTCGATTTAAAAAAAAATCTTCGACTAATAACACCTACATGTTTTATCCGATTGTAAAGAGTTTTTCACAGAACCTTTATTTTATAAATTAATATATTCGTGTGAAATTTGAGCGCAATCTAAAAATTATTTCTCATGAAAATCGCAATTTTACGTTTTTTTGTTTTTAAAAAATTACGCTCATCCAACAACGCGCCTGAAAAAGCGTTTGCGAATCTTCCTAGTATACACATGATGGTTATTTGCGTATTCAAATTGAAATTTAACGTCCACAATCAACTAAATGTGTATCCTTCATAAACAGAACGGTGAGTGATCCCTTAAATTGTAATTTTTCAGTCAAAACATTACGAAATAACACTGAAGTATGGTAAATATTTTATTTGCATTCAGCGAAAGGGTAAGGTGCAGTTAGTTAAATTTCAGATTTCAGTTCACCTTACTACTTTATTTCAATTGAGCTGGATAAAATAAGTCGTAAACCTAAAAGTAAAGTAAAACCAATAGTAACACCAAAACTAGGGACGGTTTTGAGATACATATTTGTTTATCGTCAAACGTATAGTGAGCTGATGCACAAACGATACAAGGAGTATGACGTTTTGGCGTTGGGGGGGGGGGGGGGGGTCAACTTCACGGACCTCGACGTAGCGAAAATTTCAATTTCACTAGACCAAACATTTCTCCGGTGTTTTGGTTTATGTTTATTTGTCTGTTGTTCGCTCTCTACCGGCAAACGGATTGTCAGACATTGATGAAATTTTCAGAGGAACTTCGAAATCTCTCAACATAGACTCTCCATCTTTTTAGGGTGCAATAAAAATTTTCCCATGAAAATCTTACCTTTAAATTTTTTTGCAATTTCTCGTTTCTGTTAGTGTTCGCTTTCTATTTAACTGAGGACCATGGGCGCCGGGGTAGGGAAAAGGGGAAATGGGGAGGGGCACCTCCCCCCCTTCCACCCTGGTACACAAAATATTATCTTTAAAAACTTGTTTTTTATGTTTACAATACGCATTATTTATTCATTTTGTGTGGCTCGTTGGTCTTGTGGTTTGAGGCTCTGCTTCCAATGCAGAAGGTCCACTGTCCGATTCCCGCTTTAGGCAGAAGTTTTTTAACTTCTGATGTTGACTCAATCTGTCCTTCAGTTCTTGACTTAGGAAAGTTAGTGTAAACGGTGACTTTGGAGCCGTCCTAGCAACGAGGCAAATAATAAATTCTATAAGTTGTTCCAAATTAGCCTTGTTGATTCTGGCGCTGTCCATGGGTGGAATCGTGTCCAGCTTGATTGATTGGTGTTTTCCACATAAATATGCCGATCTCTAGTTGATCATTGTTTAATCGTCGATGGTGTCAGCACCTACAGGGTTGTCTTGGTTCGGCTTTAAATTTTATTTCCCCCATTGACACAAAATCCACATTTTACAAACCATCAATAACTATTGACAAAAATACACTTCAAAATGTTTACGTTGTGCGACATTGCCTATGGCGTCCGAGCAGGAAATGTTTCTCATTGTAATGTAGCCCCCCCCCCCCTCCCCCTCCCAGGTTTATATCATATGGGCGACCATTCAATTACGACTTCTACGATATTGATAATAACTTAAACTGCTATTCCAGAGCACTCTTACCGATATTTTAAAAGCCAAAGGAAAAGGGCTGAAGTTGGTTGAATGAAAGAGGAACATTAATAAAGAAAAGAAAGATTTTTTTTACGTGACAAAATCTTTATTTGGCCATTATATGCAAATTTTGGGTCAATACGAAAGTTAGACTTCTAGGTGCAATACTTAATTAAAGCTATCTTCTCTTAATTTTTTCAACACACCCTTGTCTCCGTACCTCAGTACGGAGACAAAGGTATATATATATATACTAGGAAAACGCTTAAGTCCCGCCGCGTTGTTGGATGAGCGTAATTGGTGCATTGACCTGCCATGTGTTATGCAGATTTTCTGTTGTTTTGCGAATTAATTATTACCAAGTCGAAGATTTTTTTAAAATTAAATTAAATTAAATAAAAAATTAACTTTTTTTTTTTTTTTTATTATTAATCGTAATTTAAAAAAAAGAAAAACATCGAAAAATTGCGATTTTCATAAGAAATAATTATTCGATTGCGCTCAAATTTTACACGAATATTTAAATTCATAAAATTAAAGATCTGTAAAAAAATAATTACAATAGGATAAAGCATGTAGGTGTTATAAGACAAAGAATTGTTTAAAAAAAGAAAAAAACCGTAAAATTTGGATTTTCAGAAGAAATAATTTTTCGATTGTGCTCAAATTTCACACGAATATCTAAATTCATAAAATTAAGGTTCTGTAAAAAAAATCATTAAAATCGGATTAAGCATGTAGATGTTATAAGTCGAAGAAATTTTTTTAAAATAAAAAAAATCGTAAAATTGCGATTTTCATGAGAAATAATTTTTCGATTGCGCTCAAAAACGTGGCAGTTCTAAGTTCAGAGATTTCGAAGGCCTCCATAAAATTTCATCGCAATTGGAGTATCGGTTTAGCCGGAATCGTGTTAACAAACAGCCAAAAATACAGGGAAAAAAAAACATTCCGGATTTTTTTCTCCAGTGTAGTGAAATGGAATCTTCGCTTCGCTCGCTACGCTCATCCAATAAAGGTATAAGGGAAAATATTTTTTTTAAATAAAGTTTGATGTAGGGCTACGATTATTTTCGTCCACCGGTTCAAAACTCTTGTTTGTACCATGTGACAAAAAAATCACACATCGAATATTATTTCAGAAAATTATTTTCCCTTTATAGTCCGAACAAGCGTAAAAACATTTCAAATTCGGAAACCAGCACCAAAATTTAGAAGCAGGTAAAATACGTATTTAAGAATGTTATTTTCACGGGGGACACGCATGGTAGCAAATAAGTCACCTGTCATGGCGTCCACAAGATGGCCGCCAAAATAATTCTTAAAATTGCTGTAACTCATGAAGTAATCATCAGATTTGGATAAACCAGGTATTGTTTTATTCGGTTTTTAATGCTAGTCTACAAAAATGTCACTAGAAATTTCACCGTTAATACAATAGTTTTAATTATATTTTATATATTATTACATTGTATTGCAATTATAGCACTTTTTGGTATAAATATAATTATTTATACGTAGAATTCGCTAGATTGTCATAAAATTTTCAGCCTACACGAAAATAACGCCAATAAATCCAAAATTTAAAGTCCCGAAACGAAATTCCTGTAACTTTTTGATTAATTAATTAATTAAATTAAGCATTAATTAAATCCCAGTTAAAAGTTTCTTATTCACGTACCAAAGTCACGTAGTGTATCACACAAGAACAATATGACCACAATGAACCAAAAAATATTAGTTCCAAAAATAATTCCAATCACTTTCCTATTAATTCAATAAATTCAATTTATTAAAAATAATGACAATAATCTCAATTAATTTGGTAAAATTAACACAATGTATTCGACCTTGGAATCATTTTAAAGCTAGTTTTAAGGCGAATAAATGTAATGAAAAAATTAATTAATTAAATTAATTTATCACCGAATTAATTACATTTTAGTTAAATTATCCCACTTTTGACATATGTATTGTTTATGTATACCTAAAACTCTATCGATCGTCATAAAAATATACTACTTTACTGACATAATGCCAATGAATCCGAATTGTCATGTCCCGAAACAAAATTACTATAACTTACCGATTAATTAAGAAATAATATGAAGAATTACTTATATCTCAATAATTGTTGTTGTCACTCAATTAACACATACAAAATGCCAACAGAAGTATCAAATATAAACAATGCGAGTATAATTTTAAAGATTTATAGTCCCAAAATTAAGTTCCAGCTACTTTCCAGTTAGTTGAATTAATGAATGAATTAAATTAGTTGATATAATCACCATTTGTGTAAAATTAACACAGCCACACTGGGAACCATTTGCATGCTTATTTTACAGGAAAATAATTTTGTGGGAAATTTAATTAACAGAAAAGTAGCATGAACTTAATTTTGGGACTATAAATTTTTAAAATTATACTTGCATTGTTTATATTTGATACTTCTGTTGGCATTTTGTATGTGTTAATTGAGTGACAATAACAATTATTGAGATATAAGTAATTCTTCATTTAATTTCTTAATTAATCGGTAAGTTATAGGAATTTTGTTCCGGGACATGACAATTCGGATTCATTGGCATTATGTCAGTAAAGTAGTATATTTTTATAACGATCGATTGAGTTTTAGGTATACATAACAATACATATTATGTCAAAAGTGGGATAATTTAACTAAAATGTAATTAATTCGGTGATTAATTAATTTAATTAATTAATTTTTTCATCACATTTATTCGCCTTAAAACTAGCTTTAAAACGATTCCATTCCTTAAAACTAACTTTATAGTCTTTTTTTTAATTAATTGAATTAATTCAATTAATAGGAAAGTGATTGGAATTAATTTTTGGAACTAATATTTTTTGGTTCATTGTGGTCATATTGTTCTTGTGTGATACACTACGTGACTTTGGTACGTGAATAAGAAACTTTTAACTAGGATTTAATGAATGCTTAATTTAATTAATTAATCAATCAAAAAGTTACAAGAATTTCGTTTCGGGACTTTAAATTTTGGATTTATTGGCGTTTTTATATCTATCTTCTTCTCATCGGAACGCTTTGTCCGTGAGTGGTTATGTAAATGCCGGCCTCTGATGGCCATAATTTACGGTTTGATGGGGGTGCCTGATGATGAGAACGCGGAGTCGTGGATTTTTCCAGACTGTATGATTGGGAAGGGGGGGGGGTTTAATTTGGGGAATAGCGGATCATCCGCCAGATAATTGTACAGTATGATGTGGGTGGGGGCAAAATAAGTTTACAGTAGGAACGGTTTTGTTATATTCCCGTCTCTTCTTGGCGGGCGGTGGAAGACCTCCTTGGAACATCGGGGGCCGCTTTCGGTTGAGATGACGAGTGGTATGGTGAGAGGTGTTCTGATTGCTGATATAGGTCTGATATATATCGTTTGGGCTCGGAAGGAACTGTGTCTGCGCCTGGATGGTCGGATTTCTTCTGTCTGGTAGGTCGTTGTAGAATGTTCGGGAGACATCACGGAGGTGCTCGGCTATTGATGCCATTTCTAGGTCTTCGTGGAGAAGGTGATGGGAGTTTCGCGCGGGGCGAAAGACACCATTCGCAAGATTCTATTCTGTAGCCGTTGTAGTGAATCAAGAATGCTGAGTGTCACACCAGACCACACTGGGCATGCATAGGCGATGGCCGGTCGGAGAATCTGTTTGTAGATGGTCAGACGGTCAGATAAATCATTTGCGGGGAAGTAAGTAGAGGACGTAAGGGCTGCCGCTTTTCCAGTGACTTTGCGATGGATGTTTTGAATGTGGTTTAAACCAGGTAAGGCGCGCATCCATCTCCGTACCAAGGTAGTTGGCAGATGCTGACCAAGGGATCTGTACTCCTGCTAGCTCCAGATAGGGCAGTAGCGGCTTCCGTCGCTTTGTGAAATAAACCGCTTTCGTTTTGGATGGGTTGATCGAAGTTCGCCACTTGGCATACCAGGCTGCCATCTTGTTGAGACCTGCCTGGAGTAAAGCTACGGTCAGTGTAGGAGATCTTGCAGTAGCTGCCAGGGCATCATCGTCCGCGAATAAATGGATATCCACATCAGGAGGAAGTTAAGGGAGGTCCGCTGAGTATATATTGAATAGGAGTGGACTTAACACAGATCCTTGTGGTACACCCGCTTTGATTGGTCGTGTAGTAGAGACTGCTCCGAGCCAAGAAACTTTGAACGATCGCTCTTTTAGGAATGATCTTATTAGGTGCTGTAGGTGCAGCGGAAATTTAAGTTGTTCCAGCTTGAACAGGAGGCCGGCGTGCCAGACTGTGTCAAAGGCTTTAGCCACATCAAGAAAGACAGCTGCCGTACCATGTCCGGAGTTAAACCCATGGGTAATTTTGTTGGATAATCTGAGCAGTTGGTGCACAGTTGATGCTTGCTTCACAAAGCCATATTGAGTGTCTGGTATGATAGAATTTTCGTCCACGTGGCTCTGGAGGCGAGTTCGAATGATCTTCTCGTAAACCTTGGCCCAGACATTGAGAAGACTAATAGGTCGGTAGCTTGCTGGATCTCTTGGCGGTTTTTCCTGGTTTTGGTATGGCTACAACTCGTGCTGTTTTCCATGGATGTGGGAAGTAGCATTCTCGCAACGAGGCGTTTATTATGCTAAGTAGGCGGCAGTGAGCAACTGCAGGAAGTTGATGGATAACGGTTTTGTTAATTCCGTCTGGGCCCGGGGCTTTCCTTGGTCGGAGATCTCGAAGAATTAACGTAAGTTCTGCAGAGGTGCACAAGTCGCTAGCAGGTAAAGGTGGTTTTATTGCTGTTGTATAGTACCGTTCGATGGGTCCGTCTAGGTCAGCTGATAAGGCGACTGGAGCAACAGTCTGAAAAGCGTTCTCCATAACGTCTGCTAGGGCGTTAGCCTTTTCTGTGCTGCTGAGTGCCGGTCCAGATGGTGTGTCCAGTGGTGGATTTGGAATACCACGTTTAGATAGTGATTTAACCATGGGCCAGATGGAGTGGTCGCAACTGACAGAGTTTGAAGTTTTTTCCTCCCACTGATGTCGGCGGTGTGCAGCAATATCGCGGCGTAGCTCTCTGCATAGCTTGTTGTATTCAATGTGCAGGTCAGGCGTTCGAAACGCCTGCCACCGTCGACGGGCAGTATTCTTTATTAGAACCGATCGCTTTAGCCCTGCAGGAGGTCCATGTACGATGGCGTTGGCCGGGTAGTCCTGGGAACTGCCGTATCAAATGCTGAAACGACACTAGTCTCAAGATGAAGAAGGCACTCTTCAATTCTCTTAGGATTTATCAACAGAGGCACTGGGTTGCTCAGATTTTGGGTCACAAGCTGACGGAAAAGGTCCCAGTTGGCTCTCTTGTAGTCTGGAACTGTGTGTGTAGAGGATACTAGGGTAGTGTTCCCCATGATCAGAAGTACTGGATCATGGTCCGACGTCAACGCCTGGAGCGTTTGGAGGTCGTAGGATACTCTGACATTCCTGAGTATGGCAATGTCCAGAACATCCGCGGTCGTCCTATTTATAAGGTGGAAATATGTTGGATCGACAGGGCCAACAACCGTGTAGCCAAAATCCACGGAGTGTGCCAGTAGTTGGGCACCCCTATGGTTTTCTACAACCGAGTTTCCAGTGCTTATGCTTTGAATTTAGGTCGCCAGCCACAACAGTGGGTGTGGTTCCTGGAAAGAGTCCCTCTATATCCGGGAGGTGAATGCTTCCTCGAGGTGGGTGGTAGACGGATATCAGTCGGAGAGGTCCTCCCAGCGAGGTCACTTCTACTGCAGTAGCTTCAAGGAGTTTGGCCGGTGTTGGAAGGGCCAGCTGATGATGGTTGATTTCGTTTGCTACTAGAATGGCTGTTCCCCCACCTCGACGTGTTGTTGTAGCTGTTGGGCGGTCAGTTCTAATGACAGAGTATCCTGGAACTGTCCACTTCTGGTAGGGTAGAAGGTGAGTTTCATTTATCAGTGCAATTTCAATTCGGTTGATTTTTAAAAGGTGTAACAGTTCTGGAGTTTTTGCAATTACGCCTCATTGGCGTCCAAAAACAAAATAATAAGCTTCCGGGATTTAGGGGCCATGTTGGGTACATTTAGCTAATTCGACTAGCATGTCAGCCAATGTATTTAGGATAGGGCTGGGATTTAATTCCTTGACTGCTTCAACGATGCCCATTATAATATTCCAGATCTTTGGGCTTAGGGCGGCGTTCGGAGACGCGGTATGATTTGGAAGTTTGTAGGATGGTTGCGATGGCTGGTGTTGAAGTGGTACTCGCTGGTGAGGACGAGGAGTTGGCTGCTGTGGTTGCTGTTGTTGTATGATAGGGAACTGTGAGTATCCTTGATTTGTTGTTGCAGAGGCATATGAGACGCCAGGACGTGCGTATGTAGAGGTTAGTTCGGCGGAATAACGAGGGTTTGTTGCTTTCTTTGACAGGCGACGTCCTTGGGTTGTGCGAGGTGGAGCCTGCTGGTCACAGGCCTTTTGGTACGCTGGGCAGCGACGGGAAGAAGCCGGCGTTATTTTAGTATAGTCTGAAACTTTTATGACAATCTAGCGAATTCAAGGTATAAATAATTATATTTATACCAAAAAGTGCTATAATTGCAATACATTGTAATAATATATAAATATAATTAAAACTAGTGTATTTACGGTGAAATTTCTAGTAACATTTTTGTAGAGCATTAAAAACCGAATAAAACAAAACCTAGTTTATCCAAACCTGATGATTACTTCTTGAGTTACATCAATTTTAAGAATTATTTTGGCGGCCATCTTGTGGACGCCATGACAGGTGACTTATTTGCTACCATGCGTGTCCCCCGTGAAAATAACATTCTAAAATATGTCTTTTACCTGCTCCTGAATTTTGGTGCTGGTTTCCGGATTTGAAATGTTCCTATAGTTTTAGCAGCTTGTTCCACGGACTATTACGGAGGTGTCTTGAAACAAAAAAATCATAGCTTAAAATTAAGTATTGCACCAAGAACTCTCATTTTCTTATTGACCCAAAATTTGCATAAAGTGGCCAAAATGGAGCTTTTGTCCTGTCAAAAAAAAACTTTTTTTCTTTTAAATTCAAGTTCTTCTCTCATTCAACTAACTTTCATGCATTTTTCTTTGACTTTCAAAATATCGGTATCTATACAGATACGCCAGGTTTGTAGTTACAATCGAAGAATGAAAGTGATTAGATTGTTTTGCACGCTAGATATTTATAATGGGAAAGAGCATGTGACATTTCAAGTTTGTACAAATTACCACGCCTTAGCAATTACGTGTTTTGATTATCATCGAAATTTTGATTTTCTCCGGTCCCTGAAACCCGATTTTGGTTTCGAAAGCAAATTGCACTGCGTCTGAGGTATATCCAAGTGTGGTCCAAGTTTCATTGTTCTAAGAATAACTGTTTTCTCTGTAAGGCTCAATATAGCTCCGCTGAGAATTAGGTAGCTAGCTAACTAGCCAGCCGGAAGGTTTTCGACGATTTTGAGCCACTTTTTAAACACACAGCGGGTTATCGGATCGGGTTGATTTTTTGTTGGATGAGCGTAGCGAGCGTAGCGAGCGAAGCGAGCGAAGCGAAGATTCCATTTCACTACACTGGAGAAAAAAATCCGGAATGTTTTTTTTTTCTTTCTTTCTTTCTTTCTTTCTGTATTTTTGTCTGTTTGTTAGCACGATTCCGGCAAAACCGATACTCCGATTGCGATGAAATTTCATGGAGGCCTTCGAAATCTCTGAACTTAGAACTGCCACGTTTTTGAGCGCAATCGAAAAATTTTTTCTCATAAAAAACGCAATTTTACGATTTTTTTCGATTTTTAAAAACTTTTTCGGCTTATAACACCTACATGCTTTAACCGATTGTAATGCTTTTTTCACAGAACCTTAATTTCATGAATTAAGATATTCGTGCGAAATTTGAGCGTAATCGAAAAATTATTTCTCATGAAAATCGAAATTTTACGGGGTTTTTCTTTTTTAAAACAATTCTTTGACTTATTACACCTACATGCTTTATCCTATTGTAATTATTTTTTCACAGAACCTTAATTTTATGAATTAATATATTCGTGTTAAATTTGAGCGCAATCGAATATTTATTTCTTATGAAAATTGCAATTTTACGATTTTTTTCTTTGTTAAAAATTACGATTAATTAAAAAAATTAGTTATTTTTTTATTTAATTTAATTTAATTTAAAAAAATCTTCGACTAAGTAATGATTTTTTCACAGAACAACAGAAAATCCGCGTAACACATGGCAGCTCAATGCACCAATTACGCTCATCCAACAACGCGGCGGGACTTAAGCGTTTTCCTAGTGGTACGTCATGGACCACATATCTGGTCATATACCGAGTTTCAAGATTGTAACTCTTTCGGGGCGGCGTGTGCAGATAGCTGAAACCCCCCCAACTTGGATAGCTGCTGGGCCGCGAGTTTGTCGTCGCCTAAGCATCGCATGTGCTTGACTGCGGGCGACGACCGTCGCCCTAGATAAGTCAGTTGACTAAAATTAATAAAATGTATTAGTTATCTTGTTTTAAATTTGAGAAATTATTTATTTCAATAAAAATTATGTTTTATGTTTTCTTAAAAGTATCATTGTATCGTATCTGACAGGTACTTTTTAAAGTATCTTGTATCTTTGCCTAGGTACATTCAAAAATAGATCTTGCCATCTTGAACCTGGATTTAGGTGTACCGTATTTGTTTCTAGGTAATATTAACAAGTGACTAAGTCAACAGTGAGTGGGACCAAGGAGATTGCATTGAACCAGAGCTCAATGCGCCCTGTAATCATCCTCGATATGTTCCTTATCAAACCACGTGCACTAAGACAATATTCACACCTACCTTATACACACTGGACGTTGAATAGAGAACGGCTGTGTTGTTACCAAGGGGTAAGTTAATTTCCATCAAGAAGTCAAATTGTTTGAGCAACTGACAATTATACTTGTATGGAAATCGATCCAGAAATTGAAAAATCCACCTCAACCGGGTATCTAACCCCGGTCTCCCAAGCCGGTCGCGTGCTTTACTCTTAAGCTACCGAGACGGTTAGCTTCACAAATCACAACATCTGAATACATTGCAACAGTAGTGCTACTATTCTGCTGCCTTCAAACTGATGCCCAACTAAACATTATTTATAATGTCATTACCTCACGCAGGTATGTGCGAGGGTTAAGCTATCAATTTCATTAGTCGGGAAACACTCCCGTAGGTGCAACTGATCATATGATTATCAATCCACAATTTACAAAATCCATCTCAGCCGGGTATCGAGCCTCGGTCTAAATGACGAATAAACCCTAGCTCATACCTAATGTATGTGTGATAATATATACTAGGAAGCTTCGCAAACGCTTTTTCAGGCGCGTTGTTGGATGAGCGTAATTTTTGTTTTACCAAAAAAGCGTATAATTGCGATTTTCATTTGAAATAATTTTTCGATTACGCTTAAATTTCACACGAATATATAAATTCATAAAATTAAGGTTCTTTGAAAAAATCATTACAATCGGATAAAGCAAGTAGTTGTTATAAGTCGAAGAATGTTTTAAAAATTTAAAAAATCGTAAAATTGCGTTTTTTATGAGAAAAAATTCCCGATTGCGCTCAAAAACGTGACAGTTCTAAGTTCAGAGATTTCGAAGGCCTCCGTAAAATTTCATCGCAATCGGAGTATCGGTTTAGCCGGAATCGTGTTAACAGACACACAAAAATACAAACAGAAAAAAAAGAAAAACATTCCGGATTTTTTTCTCCAGTGTAGTGAAATGGAATCTTCGCTTCGCTCATCCAAAAACCCCGATTGATTTACTTGAGAAATATATAATAACATGCATAATAATTGTAACAATAATGGCGAGCAGTATAGCAATAATGAACGGAACAGAAAATTGTTCTTTTCTTTTCATCGTAGTAATTTTAAAATATATTCGTGCTAACCTTGTCTCGCACCAGGTTTCATCTAGGTGCCCGCGGTGCGCTAGAATACACTCGGCCACCTCATACAGCAAGCAGAGTCGGGAGTATTAGAGGTGTCGCCTTAATCGTGACAACTGACAACACACGCTGAATTTGAACTTATCGGCCAAAGACATGTAGATTATCAATCAGTTGACCCTGGTTATAGACTATCAGAAAATGCAGATCTTTATGTTCAATCAATGTCTTAAAGGGGCTATTAACTCAAAAAATTATTTTTTACCACATGATCTATGCACAATACTACACTAAAATGTCAGTTTAAATAATCATATCTTGAAACTGTGATTTAACATGAATTTTTCAATTTTTTTGATCCAGAAATTTGTGAAAATTGGTGTTTTTAGAAATTTCATAAATCGGCTTTAACCTGTTTCTTTTTTGGTCCACATAGATACAAGAGCATAGTACCAATTTAAAATACCCATTTATTTACATAGTGTCTTGAAACTGTGCCTCAAAATAATCACAACCCATCTTGGTAATCAGCCTATTTTGACCAAACTACTTGCCCAATTTACAAAACAAAGTATAGAGAATTTACAGAAAAGGCTGTAGAGTATGTCAATAACGGCCAATATTCTTTTGGATCCATAAATATCGTCCCCATGTTATTTCTAATGGGAGATTTTTGCCGTTAGGACCTAGCTCGAAAAATGTCATGTTTGACAATAATTATTTGGGAGGTCATGGTAGCCCCAATAATTTGTCAGTTCATTGCTTAATTCATTACTAGTTAGCCTGAATGAAATAT
>JAMZAV010011094.1:0-20523 GCA_024449915.1 Sweltsa coloradensis | reverse complement strand
GGGGTTTCGCGGACCTTTAGTTTGCTAGCCTGATATGTGTTGGGACGTCATATGCTCAATCTTGTGAGGGCCGGGTTGTGTCGCGGACGTAGTTGCTAGCCTTGATATGTGTTGTGGGACGTGTATCTCAAGACCCTCATAGTATTGCATATTTTGGTGGAGTTCTTGGGTTGTGTAGCGGACCGCGGTTGGTAGCCTTGAATCTATTTCTCTACGTTTTCATTGGCGATTCATGTCCTGCGATGAACCCAACAGATTGAATTAATTTTTTATCATACATACATCATTTACGCTTACTACGGTAATTTTATATCTTTGTTATATCGCATTTGGTTAAAGTTTTTGTTACTTTTTTTTATCATGACATAAGCGAAAATCACATAAATGCCAATTTGTTAAAATTTACTAAATGTAGTGATTTTATTAAGGCACATTGTAAGTTTGTGTTTTTATTTTGGAAACTATGTTCCTTTTGCACATGAACACGACTTCGGAGAAGCATCTCTTTAGGTTTTTTCAAGTTTTTTCAATTTACCTATTATTAATACAACTAGGAAAACGCTTAAGTCCCGCCGCGTTGTTGGATGAGCGTAATTGGTGCTTTGAGTTGCCATGTGTTATGCGGATTTTCAGTTGTTTTACCAAAAAACAACTTTCATAAACTTTAAATGTTATTACCTCAAAACTTTATTCTAGCACATTTGCTAACAATGTTCCTACTTCTTCTACAGTTTTTAAGATGAAAGAATAATTCTTTTATAATGTGCTCACAAGTCTTATTCTGACAAATTCACTGGACACTTTTTTGATGACATATTATAGTTTTTTATTTAAAATATGGGAAATATAGGTTTTTCACAAAAAAACATACATTTTCAAACAATGCAAAGGAAAAAAATCATATTTATCAAAACAAAACAAAAAATGTAAAATCCGTCTGGTAAATGTTTAGATGTATTGTTTTTAAACTTAAACACCTTTCACTTTAAAAAAAATGAAAATTATAAAAGCCTTAGCATTATCCCAGCACCATAGGCAAATTGTAAAATTGCAATTATTAAGAGAAATAATTGTTTGATTGCGCTCAAATTTCACACGATAATAATAATTCATAAAATTAAGGTTCTGTTAAAAAATCAGAACAATCGAATAAAGCATGTAGGTGTTAATAAGTCGAAGAATTTTTTAAAAAATCGAAATAAATCGTAAAATTGCTATTTTCACGAGAAATAATTTTTTGATCGATTTTTCGAATCGTGCAATTCTAAGTTCAGAGATTTCGAAGGCCTCCAGAAAATTTCATCGCAATTGGAGTGTCGGTTTAGCCGGAATCGTGCTAACGAACAGACAAAAATACAAAAAAAAAAAGAAAGAAAGAAAGAATAAAAAACATTCCGGATTTTTTTCTTCAGTGTAGTGAAATGGAATCTTCGCTTCGCTCGCTACGCTCGCTACGCTCATCCAATAACCATATAACATAATATTTATTACACATATCAATATTTATTGACAACCGACATTCAGTAGGTCTCAGGTTCAAAATGCCTGACTGATGTTTTTTTAGAGGATTTCCTCATTTGTTCCTCATCTTACTCGTAATATACTACCTTAATTGTTAAACATGAAGAGGGGCCTTAATGAGAAAAATATATACTAGTGGGATGGGAGTAGTTTAGTAGTAGTAATGTTCTTTAGCACAAGCTGCTATTTTGATAGTTAATACAAAATACGGTATATACATCAAGATTCATATCATTATACAGTGGATGAAATGTAAGTTGACAATATATTTTCAAAGTATACATAACATATCATATGACAATGAATTCTTTCGAGTTTCCGAGGTGTAAAGTTTTTATTTACCAAAGTTTTGGGCAGATCTACAAGGCATTACCGATAAAATAAGCAGATTCCTAAAGAAAAACAACAAAGAACCATTTTTAAGGCTGATCTCAAGATCTCGTCAATGCTAAGAAATGTGAAAGATGTCATTGCTCATGAAGCTCATTGTCATGGATGAAATTCCATGTGGGTGTTGTGAGAAAACATATATCGGGAGAGCGAACCGTAAGATTTCAGCACGTCTGGACGAGCATAGGACTGCAATAAAAAGGAGAGAAACTACATTAGATCTTTCCCAGCATTCTTTTGATAATGAGCACTGGATAGATTTCGAGGACACAAAGCCTGTTGCCAGAGTGGACCATGAAGTATCCCGTTCTGTTAGGTATGTCGTTTCCTTGTTAATGGGCAGGAAAATCTGCCCGAAACGATGGTAAATAAAAACTTTATCTCAGAATCTCGAAAGAATTCTTTATGTCACATTATATCCTAGAAAACCTACGTATAAACATGTATATTTATTTTTACAACCACACTGACACAAGTCACGACATTACAAATACATTTTCTCCCACTGGCATCACTTTATAGTTTAATTATACATAAACGCCCTCATTTAATAATCATTAATCATCGTATATCAACATCATACCAGGTTAATCAACCACAAAACACTCTCATCTCTAATGAAAGTGGTCTAGGCTTTTACATACAAAAAATGTAATATAGCTATTAAGTTTTACATAACGACCCCAAATGACAATACTTCATTTTGACTTACACCTACCATTTTGTTTTTTTATTATATTATTACAACATTTCTTTCTATATTTTTAACAAGTCGCTAGATACTTGTATTGTGGCAATCATTGAAACTGCGAACACTTCTAATATAAATAGAATATTGTCCAAATGCACTATACTTGACCACAAAAATAAGAATGTTGATTCTAAATAATTATTAATTTTTCTTGTTTAATTAATTACTTATTTCCTACAAAGTACTCATTTGCAATGCCACAAAAATATTATGATTAAGAGCATGTTATTACTTTGTACAGTGCGACAGCGACGAATCGCCAGTGCAAACTTTACTTATACAGCCTACATACAGCCTACGTACAGCCTTTACAGCCTGAACAGATTACTTTAAAAATCACAATGAAAACCAGGATGCAGTTACATTCATCTCAAAAAATTATTATTATTCACAGACAATAAAAAGTAATAGCATGCCATTTAAAAATAATCTGTTTAGTTCTCCACTTTCTTGTCAAAAGCTGTACTCAATAGCTCACTTTTGTCAGAACGTCGCATGCATTCACTCAGTGTGCGCGTTCAGTATTCCCTCTTTTTTTAATCCATTGTTACATTGCCGGATATATTTGTCTTATATGATATGCATCCACCACGTGATTTGTTGGTATTGGTTCTCGATTATTATTATTATTTTTTTTATTATTATTATTATTTTTATTATTATTATTATTATTATTATTATTATTATTATTATTATTATTATTATTATTGTAATTATTATTATAATATTGGATGTATTTCATACAAACTCGGTCAAAACCGGAGCTAACATGTTGTACGGACTTACGTCAAGTACTTCCATGTGTACATATTACATACCTACATTATTACTTTGTCTTAACTCTAACTAAAATAAGTCTTTATATTATAGTTTGTAGATGATGTTTTCTTTCTGCTGTGTACGGTCGTGGCCGATTTCTCGCCGCCATCCTAGCATTTGCTCTTCGGACTATGGGAAACCACGAAAACCATGTCAGGATGGAAGCTGTCTCGGAATCTCGAAGTATCATTCTTAGTTTAGAAATTTACGAACTATTCTACACGTGTTGAGTATTACTGCCTTTTGAGTCTTTTGAGCTATTGGATTATTATTATTATTATTATTATTATTATTATTATTATTATTATTATTATTATTATTATTATTATTATTATTATTATTATTGTTATTATTATTATTATTATTATTAATTAACACAATTTATTGGTCGGGACATTTCGCCGCGTCGAATCTGCTTTAATTGCTTTTGACGTTTCAGCCCAACTGTGTGGGCTATCCTCAGAAAAACAAGATATTAATTCTAAAAACTTACAAAAATAAAAGCCCACTGAGGATAGCCCACACAGTTGGGCTGAAACGTCAAAAGCAATTAAAGCAGATTCGACGCGGCGAAATGTCCCGACCAATAAATTGTGTTAATTATTTACCGGGCCGCGAAAGCCTTAAATTTGAAATTATTATTATTATTATTATTATTATTATTGTTATTATTATTATTATTATTATTATTATTATTATTATTATTATTATTATTATTATTATTATTATTATAATTAGTATTATTAATATTGAGTAATTGATTGCATTGATCTTTTAATTGCGCGATACATGAATTTTGGCTTGTATTGCATTACCATTGAACTCACCCTTCGTACGGCGGCGTTCTGATATGAGTGACCTTGTGGTGCAGCTTGACTAGAAAGTGAAGAACAATACAGATTATGTATTCTATTACTTTTTTATTGTTTGTGAATAATCATCCTTTTTTTGGGAGGAACGTAATTGCATCCTGGTTTTCATTGTGATGTTACATGTAATCTGTTCAGGCTGTCATACTAGTTACAATAATAATGCACTTTCTTTGTACGGAACGAAATACAGCCCGGATGACAGAAAAACTCGGAGGATAGGAATTTTTCAATTACTCAAGCCAAAGTCCTGTGTAATGGGTAAGCAGGGAATTTTAAATATAATACAACACATTTTGAGAATCTTCCGTCCGCAGCGTATGGTTCTACGAAGACATTAATTTGTTCGAATCCTGCTTAAGGCATGTTTTTTTTGTAACCGTCCTTCATCGTCATCTATCACTACTCATTGTCTCGAATATCCTTCGAGCATTTTAGACAACAAAAATCATCCACATTAGAGAATTAGAACTTTTGAACTTCGAAATTGGAACCCATCTGTCAATAACACGGATAAGCTATTGGATATGGGTGTAAGTGTCTTAGTAATAAAGAAGATGACGAGCTGGACACTCGGGTAACAAATTTAGCATAGAATGATGGTACCAGACGGGAGTCAGAAATATCAACAAATGAAACAAGTATGGTGCCGATCTTATCCGATAATTAATTGCCTTTTAATTGCGAGTGTTTATTCTGGAACGCTTTTGGAGCACTTATTTTTACCCATTTAAATAATAGTATGCCTATAGATTGTTTGCTCTATACCAGAGTACTTTTAATTCTTTAAATATATTATAAGCGATAAATGTGCAAAAATGGAAATAATTGGTAGTACTTCCTCAAAGCTTGTGTAAAAGTATATGTTGTTCGAAAGAGACATGCGCATAAAATCCTTCCAGAGTAATATTTCCAACATTTTAATTGTTTGTGTGAAAATAAGAGGTCCCGAATGTATTTGAAATTCGCAGGATTTGATGATCAAACTAATTATAAATGAACATTTAGCATTGTAAACAAAGTTGTCCTTCACCATCTTAAAATACACATGGCAAATTGTTATTATAGACTTATCTGTTAAGTGTGTGAGATAAATTAATTATTAAATAACGTATTATAGTTTGTTGAGATAAGTGGCGAAGTTGAGTGCCATCTCCTGAAGCAATCAAGCCCCAGGTCTCTTACAAGCTGCAATGATAGCTTGGCTGGTTTACGGTTAATGAGGCTTGGGCACGCAGATAATACGGGGGCCTGAGGGCCCGACCCCCGCCTCCGGCAATCAGCACCGGAGCAGGTAATTGTCTGGGTAGAGTTAGGCAACACACTCCACATTGTTACTCTGGAGTACAGGATGTCTAATAAAAAAAACCCAGTGAATACTATTGATCACTCAGTTTGTATATAGGGCTAATCAGGATTAGTTTGTTCTATCGTATTTTTTCTAAGTTGCATTCACATTTTTAATTTGGCCTATTTTTACAAACCAGAATTAGTACATTTGGTAATTAACTTGAAGGTAACTCGAAGGTTAAACGTCTTGATTGTGAGGTTAAGGTAAGGTAAGGCCCATCCTCAATTAAAACTCTTGATGGTTGTATTATTTGCGTATACTACACTTTGTCAACGACAAAATTGACATAATACATTTTTTTCTTTTCGTTCCACATGTGAAAAATAAATAAGTAGGCCTACTCTAAAACCGTAAATATATTTCACTCATTAGTCTAAATTTAATTTCTTCGTGATAATTTGTGACCGTTATTAAGTAGGTAACGATAGTAGGCCTACTATCAATATTTAGTGTAACGTTGGATTCATAAAATGAGTAAACAATAGTGTGGTTTTTTAAGAGCACGTCATCTTCGCAAAGATCAATTTAGTCAGAACGAAACTATACTCGTACTCAGAAAACTTGTCCGCAATACTTTTAGATTCCGAATTTGGCAATTAAGCATATATTTTTAAAAAATTTTAAATTAAATACAATATATGATCCATATAATTATATTGTTGTCCGATATAAATACTAGGTCGACCTCCATCACTAATCGACGCACTACATCATAAGCATGAATTAACCCACACACCCATGGCACACTGATTAATTGTTACTAACGCACCCACTCCACGTGTTGGCGTCATATCGCACTCTGGGCACGTCAGTGCTAGGTCGCCGTGGTCTGACTTCCGCCCCAGAGTGTCCACACTCGCACGCACTCCGCGCTCCATTAGCCGAAACCTTCATTAGCCATGTGTCGCGCGTCACTTAGTCTATACGCTCATGCCAAGAGAGACTAGCTCGTCACCTCATTGGCTGAAGCATTTCTGTTTGTATTCTGTTGTTTTGGTGTAATCACGTGTATTCTTTGCGTTTTTCAATGCACAAGTTTGGAGTATCCGAAACGTGAGGTTTGTGTGTAATTTATTTATTTATACCTTTATTTTATAAAAATTGGTTACTACATTATTATGTGTAGTATATATCCGTGGATAACTGTATTTATAAGGGCAGTTCATTAACGGCATAAACAAAGACATTACCTTGTGTGTTTAGATTTAATTATACTCTAAATCCATGAGTAAATCAATAGGTTAAATGTTGTACTTTAACAACAATATATGCAGCATTATTGGCTTACAAGATGTGCATGTGAGTTGTAGAGTAAGATAGTTTACTTACTAATGCCCCAGTTGTACAAGTCGTTATGTTATTTTTTTATATTATCTTGACTGTATTATCGGCTGCACAGCATGGTACTTTGATGCATTTGATGTTCTACTTCCGAGTTAATACACTGTATTTTTTTTTTGTAAATTACCGGTAGCCCAAAATGTGGTTTTGAAATGATCTCTTTTATAAACTTCGTTCACTGAAGAATGTTTTGGATTTTTTTTTAAATGCACTAGATTAATAATGAATGCATGTATACTCAACGACGAAAAAACTAACTACCGACGAACACAATACATAAACAGTGTCAGTGTCTGATGCAGTGGCGGATACGTGGGGGGCGGGGATTGTGTTGAAAGGGCGATCCCCCATGCCATGAGACCATGATTTTAACTGCGTAGTCAATATCACCATTATCTATTAAACCATTTATTTTGAATCGTGTTTTAGGCCTTAAGAAGCATTATCTATTATACCATTTATTTTGAATCGTGTTTTAGGCCTTAAGAAGTTGCAAAATTTAAAAAAAAATCGCCTACCGTGATTTCAACTAGTCCCCGTCCAAGTTTTGAAAGGCTCCCCTTGCCTTTGCCAATGAATGTATTGTTAAAATTCGTCAAGTTGTTTGAGCTGTCACGTCTACAAGAAGTAACTGTACATGCATGCTCATTGCAGCTGGAACTTCGTAGTCGTAGCATGGTACTGTAGCCTGATTGAACAATATCCGTAGACTTTAACAAAGTCTAGACAATTTAATAATCAATGACATCTTGCCTTTAATTTTAAGAAAAGTTAGGATTTTCTTGAAGATGTTTGTTACACTGTGACACCAACTAACGTTAATGATGAATGATAGATTCTCAAGTGGAGATGATGAAACTTGATTTGTAACACCATATTATTAATTTCACTACTCAGAAGAAAATAGTCTAAACCAATTAGGTATGCCAATGAAGCTTGAGGCAGCTACCGTAAGAAGCAAACTGAACCGAAGTTGAGTCCAAGTGGTAATGGGCGTCTATCTTCTGTGAACGGTATTGAGACAAACAAAGGTCGGCGAGTCTCACTCTGGGCCTAAGACTCAGAGGGTGTTTGTCACGGCCGTGCGACACTCGATCCGAGAACACTGAACAATATAGTGCCAAATTGTTGCGCGTTTTGAGTGACGAGTGCCAAGTTACGATTGTTCGATTAGAATGTGAGGTGCTAAAGTGAAGCAAGGCGGAGCTATAGTCAGTTACACTTTAAGAGCTGTACATCGCATCGCAGGAGGCTTTCCACAGTGGTGAGTAGGCTTACAATACTAAATAACTAGGAAAACGCCAAAGTCGTTGTTGGACGAGTGAGTGAGCCATGTGTTGAGTACCCGGTAAGTGGTAGCATTCTCTACATCCCCCCTACATAAGGCCTCCCTAGCTTATCATATGCTAGAGTGGCGCATTATGGCCTTACAGTTGACGCACCATTATACCAACTTAACTTAAAAACCCTATTATTTATACCAATACAATTATCAAACTTAAATACAAATGTTCCCGGTACTCAACATATGACTCGCTCACTCGTCTAACAACGACTTTGTTGTTTTTTGGCTATAAGGCGCCGTTGTACCCGAAATGTGGGAATGGGTTACCTGGGTTCAATCCCCTGGTCGGGTAAGATTACGTAATTTCTGGATTGTATTTAAAAATTATTAAATATATTCTTAAAATGCATATAGGTAACGCAGTGTAATCTATCATCTGTGACAATACTGTTGAAAACATAGCCAGTACGAAATACATGTAAAGATTGCAAGGTTCACTCAATCTCCGAACGAAATTTGGGATACCTTGAGCGTGCAAGATTCGATACACCTTGGGCACTGCATTTTCACAGCCTGAAAATAACAAACAAAAAATATTTTTCAAAAACAAAACTATTGTCATTGAAATAATTCCTACACATTAACAGCCAATTTTTCAACTAATTATTTCTTGTAGGTTTAAATCCCAATGGATCTAGCTGATTTTGTTAGCAGTTCTCAGTTAACTCGTACCGGATGTCTGTTTAAAATGTCAACGCAAACTATTCAGCGATCCGGCTGATTTTCGACGTACACCCACAAACAGAATAAGCGCTGATTTTCTTGAATTTTATCCTCAGTCGCCCCGCTCCCTCGTCTAACTAAGAAAACACCAAATGTCGTTGTTTGACGAGCGAGCCATTTTTTTAGTGCGTTAACATATTATTAACATCATAGACTCATTTCCTCATGTCTCAAGGTAAAGACAGAAAAAACACTTGTCTTACGTTTTGAGACGTACTGGTACATTTCTTCTTCTTTTCCTTTCCTCCTTTATTAAACTCTTTCTTTTATTGTATGTTTTAAAAGGGGTATTCACCCGCTAAACTCAAAACATTCAGTCCAACAAGTTATAAATTTAGAAATGAACAGAAAAATTAATGGGTCCACCATGACACGACGAAAAATTGTCAAACTTGGTATTTTTCGAGCTAAGCTCCATAAGAAATAACATGTGAACGATATTTATGTCCCGTAACCTTGAAGGATTTTGATCCAAAAAATATTGCCCATTATTGACGTACTCAGCAGCCTTTTCTGTAAATCGGACATTTGTTTTTTAATTTGGGCTAAGGGTTTGGCAAAATATGCTGATACAGAAGGTTGATTTGGAATGCATATTTTGTTGTTTAAGAGTATATTGTGCACTTCAAGACGCAGATGTTATAAGGACCATTCTTAGATAGTATGTGCTTAAGTATCTATGTGGAACAAAATAGAAGCAGGTTAACGCCGATTAAAGAAATTTTCCCTAAACGTCAATTTCAGCGAAAATTCTTGGATCAATTTTTTTTATATAGAAAATCACGTACCAGGTATAATTTTTTTCATTTAGTGTGAAACATAATTTGTTTGTATAGCATCTTAAGTTATTTTATTAATTTATTTGATTGATTAGCTTTAATAGGTTAATTTTATTTTAGCATCGTAATAGACAAATGTTTATTTGTTTCACATTTAAATTTGTATATTATTACTATGTAATCGTCGATATTGTATTATGTTTCCTATTGTTGTAATATTATAATTTTGATATTCGTCTAAATACATCTTGTCTACACTTATGTAATTTTTGTTCTATCTATTGTCCTTCTTTGAAATGAAATCAGTTTAATAATGAATATAGAATAAACTGAGGAAAACGCTTAAGTCCCGCCGCGTTGTTGGATGAGCGTAATTAGTGCATTGAGCTGCCATGTGTTTATGCGGATTTTCTGTTGTTGCTGTGAAAATTATTACTAAGTTGAAGATTTTTTATAAAATTAAATTAATTAAATAAAAATAAACTTAATTTTTTTTAAAAACTTAATCGTACTAATTAAAAAAAAAACGAAAAATTGCGATTTTTTATAGAAATAATTATTTGATTGCGCTCAAATTTCACACGAATTATAAATTCATAAAATTAAGGTTCTGTGAAAAAATTATTACAATAGAATAAAGCATGTAGCCTAGGTGTTATAGGCCCTAAGTAAAAAAATTGTTTTAAAAAAGAAAAAAAACCACAAAATTTCTATTTTCATGAAAAATAATTTTTTGATTGCGGTTAAATTTTACACTGATATATTAATTCATAAAATTAAGGTTCTGTGAAAAAATCATTAAAATCGGATAAAGTATGTAAGGTGTTATAAGTAAAATAAATTTTCAAAAAATCGAAAAAAATCGTAAAATTGCGATTTTCATGAGAAATAATTTTTTGATTGCGCTCAAAAACGTGGCAGTTCTAAGTATAGAGATTTCGAAGGCCTCCATAAAATTTCATTGCAAATGGAATATCGGTTTAGCCGGAATCGTGCTGACAAACACACAAAAATACAGAAAAAAGAAAAAAAAAGAAAAAAAAACATTCCGAATTTTTTTCTCCAGTGTAGTGAAAAGTAATCGTCGTTTCGCTCGCTACGCTCGCTACGCTCATCCAAAAAACTCACGAATAAAGTTAAAACCTGTTTCATGAAGCAGCAAGCCGGATTGATAGAAAACTTATTGGCATGGTTTTCAATGGAGGAATAACATTTTAAGATCTCTCATTATCGCAGCCTTAAAACGTCATTGAACAACCAATAAATCTAGGTGCCCGTTAGTGCGCTGCAGCCAAGCCGCGTTGCGCTACACACTCAAGCACCTTATACAACAAGCAGAGTTGGGGTGATTTCGAGGTGTCACCCAGCCGTCATGAAACGTGATGTGAACTTACTCGGAAAACGCTTAAGTCCCGCCGCGTTGTTGGATGAGCGTAATTGGTGCATTGAGCTGCCATGTGTTATGCGGATTTTCTGTTGTTCTGTGAAAAAATCATTACAAAGTTGAAGATTTTTTTAAATTAATTTAAACTAGGAAACGCTCAGTTGGACGCGTTGATAAGCGAGCACGTGCTATAGCTAGACCCACATTGCATATTTTTTTAAATTTTTAAATTTGCGACGTATTATTTATTATTGCCAAGGTATTTGGGTAAACCCGTGTTTAAATCTTTACTTTAAAATCCACCGCCATCTAGAGGACCTTGACTCCTTGGGAAAACTTTTTAAACTCTTTGTTGACAATTAATAGACTGCTTCCTCGAAAGTATTTTGATTACTTCTAGGTGGCAGTGCATTAGAAACTTCGCGCGTCTTTTCGTTGCCATGGCAACGTTACTTTGTTATAATGTAATTTCCATCTACACTACTTATCGAATCAAAATAAAATTAACATATTCGTGACCGGACGGACATTCTAAATGATTTGGCTATCTCAGATTTTGTCGCCGTTGAGTTTGAAAAAAAACTTTCGATTAACTTTAATGTAACTTTTTAACTTTTTGAACGATTTTGCCACAAAACTAATGGCATTCAATCGAGAACGAAGCTTGCGGATGGTCAAAATTTCAACTCGATCCGAGCCTCCGTTCAACCGCTATCATGAGCCAAAAAAGCTGCACGACTTTCCGTTGCTATGGTAACCGTACTTTGTTATAATGTAATTTCCATATACACTACTTATCGGATCAAAATAAAATTAACATATTCGTGACCGGACGGACATTCTAAATGATTTGGCCATCTCAGATTTTGTCGCCGTGAAGTTTGAAAAAAAAACTTTCGATTAACTTTAATGTAACTTTTTAACTTTTTGAACGATTTTGCCACAAAACTAATGGCATTCAATCGAGAACAAAGCTTGTGGATGGTGAAAATTTCAACTCGATCCGAGCCTCCGTTCGAACGTTATGGCGAGACATACAAACAAAAAAACAAACAAACAAATAAACAAAAAAACAAAAAAAAAACAGTGACTAATTTTTCCGGAGAGTCAAATGGAAACGCTCGCTTCGCTCGCTTAATTAAATAAAAAATAAACTTTATTTTCAATTTTTTTAACTAGGAAACGCTCAGTTGGACGCGTTGATAAGCGAGCACGTGCTATAGCTAGACCCACATTGCACATTTTTTTAAATTTTAAAATTCACGACGTTCGCGTTTCCAGTATTATTTATTATTGCCAAGGTATTTAGGTAAACCCGTGTTTAAATCTTTACTTTAAAATCCACCGCCATCTAGAGGACCTTGACTCCTTGGGAAAACTTTTTAAACTCTTGTTGACAATTAATAGACTGCTTCCTCGTACGTATTTTGATTACTTCTAGGTGGCAGTGCATTAGAAACTTCGCGCGTCTTTTCGTTGCCATGGCAACGTTACTTTTGTTATAATGTAATTTCCATCTACACTACTTATCGAATCAAAATAAAATTAACATATTCGTGACCGGACGGACATTCTAAATGATTTGGCTATCTCAGATTTTGTCGCCGTTGAGTTTGAAAAAAAAACTTTCGATAAACTTTAATGTAACTTTTTAACTTTTTGAACGATTTTGCCACAAAACTAATGGCATTCAATCGAGAACAAAGCTTGCGGATGGTGAAAATTTCAACTCGATCCGAGCCTCCGTTCGAACGTTATGGCGAGACAAACAAAAAAAAAAAAAAAAAAAAAAAAAAAACAGTGACAATTTTTTCCGGCAGAGTCAAATGGAAACGCTCGCTTCGCTCGCTTAATTAATCGTAATTCTAAAAAAGAAAAAAATCGTAAAATTTCGATTTTCATGAGAAATAATTTTTTGATTGCGCTCAAATTTCAAATATGGTTCTGTGAAAAACTCATTAAAATCGAATAAAGCATGTAGGTGTTATAAGTCGAAGAAATTTTTAAAAAATCGAAAAAAATCGTAAAATTGCGATTTTGATGAGAAATAATTTTTTGATTGCGCTCAAAAACGTGGCAGCTCTAAGTTTAGAGATTTCGAAGGTCTCCAGAAAATTTCATTGCAATTGGAGTATCGGTTTAGCCGGAATCGTGCTGACAAACACACAATAATACATGAAAAAAAAGAATAAAAAAAACATTCCGGATTTTTTTCTCCAGTGTAGTGAAATGGAATCTTCGCTACGCTCGCTACGCTCATCCAAAAAACTATGCCACACACAACACAGGCCAAATTTGGTTGGTGTACGAACATTCCTTCTTGGTGAAAAAATGGCTGGAAACATGCTCAAAATTTATAGCTACTGCTACTACGGTCTATAGTTCGTCAGTTTCGATCGGCCAGCGATTCTGACCAAACGGGTGGGGCTCCAACGATCATAATTTACATGGTAATAAAGGGTCTTTTGAAAGAAAAATTTGAGTAACCACATAATCTACAGCATAATACTACTTTTTTTTAATCCATAAATTTGCGAAAATTGGTGTTTTGGAAAATTTCTTAAAAGGGCTTTAACCTGTTTCTTTTTAATAATAATAATAATAATGTCTTTATTGACAACAGAATACAAAATTCCACAAAGTGCCAATACAATAATACCTGGAAACAAGAAGTTAATTATTACACATGTGACATAAAGATACATTAATACAATCATACAAAATCAAGAACAACCCATAATAATCCTGTCAAATAAGAATTTTCGGAGGAAAAAATTGCGATGTCGCTGAATTTTTGCAAAGACCTTCCTTATATAATACTTATTAACATACTAAAACTCCCCTACAATCGGACTGGAGCTTCGACCGCCATATTGGAAAATGGCGACCAAAAGGTGTTTGTTATTGAATATCTCCAAATTGGTTTGAGATAGACAAAATATCTCAATGGCAAAAATATTCCCCATTCAATTCCCTACAAAACAGGTGTCTTCTATAGTTTTGGTAGGGGCAAAGGTTACGTCACAAAATCGTGGTTTATATGTTGCTTATTGGAGTACCAGCTTATTTCCAAATTTTCACGCCCAGCATCAAACAATGACTGGTAAATCCGTAAGAAATCGATTTAAATACAAAAGGACTTTTGTACCGGGTTCATGAAAGCTTCCATTAGTATTTAAAAAAATCATGTCTGCGAAATCGAAGTTTGCATTTACCCGGAATTTGGGTTTTTCCATTGTTGGCATTTCCTTAAAAATGCCCTTTTTGACTGTCCATTTTTAAGCACTAAATAGCATTGGAGGAAAAATTCTTTCTACGCACATTGAAATGACTCAAATAATGATCCGATTACAACCAAAGTTTAAATCCAATATGGCTGCTAATTCCTAATATCCACAACATCAAAGTGAATTATGTAACAAAAAGAGTGTAAAAACAGCACGAAAACAGTATTCATATTGTGAATATTAGGAATTCGCTGTCATATTGGATTTAAACTTTAGTTGTAATCGGCTCATTATTTATGTCATTTCAATGTGCATAGAAAGAATTTTTCCTCCAATGCTATTTAGTGCTTCATACTGGACAGTCAAAAAGGGCATTTTTGAGGAAATGCCAACAATTGAAAAACCCAAATTCCGGGTAAATGCAAAATTCAATTTCGCAGACCTGATTTTTTTAAATACTAATGGAAGCTTTCATGAACCCGGTACAAAAGTCCTTTTGTATTTAATCGATTTCTTGCGGATTTACCGGGCATTGTTTGATGCTGGGCGTGAAAATTTAGAAATAAGCTGGTACTCCAATGAGCAACATATTAACCACGATTTTGTGACGTAACCTTTGCCCCTACCAAAACTATAGAAAACACCTGTTTTGTAGGGAATTGAATGGGGAAATTTTTTTTAATTGAAATATTTTGTCTTTCTCAAACAAATTTGGAGATATTCGATAACAAACACCTTTTGGTCGCCATTTTCCAATATGGCGGCCGAAGCTCCAGTCCGATTGTAAAGGAGTTTTAGTATGTTAATAAGTATTATATAAGGAAGGTCTCTGCAAAAATTCAGCGACATCGCAATTTTTTCCTCCAAACGTCAATATACGATCTTATTTGACAGGATTATAAGTAGTAGTAACTACTACGTCAAACTTATCCTAGGCCTATATTAAAAGCCCTCCACATCCTCGCCTTAAAAATGCTTAGATTGTCCGAAAAAATGTCTATTTGCCTAGCTGACGTTATATTTATTAAATTAAAATTAGTTTGAATCCTATGAAGCGCCGAGTGTTTTAAAATGTTAATCCTATTGTTAGGTATGTAAAAAGTTGGATGATTACTCGTTTGTCTGGCAGGTACATTAAAGTTTAAAAGGCTTAGTAAAGGAGAATCAAACACATTACACATTTGTTCCGTATAGATACTAGAGCACCGTACCAATCTAAAATGCCCCTTTATAACATCGTATCTTCAAACTGTGCACTCAAACACGAAAAATATACATTCCAAAATCAAACCCCATCTTGGTAATCAGCATATTTTGACCGAACCACTTGCCCAAATTACAAAACAAAATATAGAGAATTTACAAAAGAGGCTGTAGAGGACGTCGATCATGGTCAATTTATTTTTTGATCAAAATTCTCCAAGGTCACGGGGCATAAAGATCACACCCATGTTATTTCTTAAAGGAGATTTTTGCCTATGGGACCTATAGCCCGAAAAATTTCAAGTTTGACAAAAAAAAATCGGGTCATGGTGGGCCCAATAATTTTTCTGTTAGTTGCTAAATTCATACTAGTTAGCCTGATTGAAATATATGTTTTGAGTTTAGAGGGTGAATACCCTTTAATAGGCGAATGCCGGGAGTGAAACATACAGTATACAGCACACCACCCAAGATAGGTAGCGAACATTTGGTGGAGGTGCCGGGTCAAGGCTATCCCCCTTGACCACCAGGGTAACCAACGACATTCTGGATCATCCTTGTTGAAAAGCATTGTCAAAAATAAGAACCCGTGACAACATATTGGTTTGTATCGGGCATGATACAATCACAGACAGACAAGCGGACGGAAAAGTTAAGCATCTATGAGAGAATCGCTCTCTAAAACAGCCTTTAGTGGATGTTCGACACTGAGAAAAATATTCACAAAACGAGTTTTGCTGACATATTATAGGCCTTTATAGCAAGAATTCCTAGCTATTCGGAAAACTACTTTGCTCAAATCTCAAAACGTGTTTTGCTACGACCACGGTTTCACAATTAGCAGAACTGTTCGAGAAATTAGCAAAAAGATTCGTAGTTGTAAATAGTAGAAGTGCTTGGACGACGTTTCGCTCCAAAATGGGAACAAAACACTGAAAAATTATACCGCTAAATTATGTCAAAGCATTTTGCTGCAAAACCCAAATAGTCCACTAAATAAAACTCGCGCGTAAAACAGCAGAACCATTCCACTGGGGTACCATTGCAGCTCGCGGAAATAACCAAACCGACCAGCGGCAGCAGAGCTCTGTTGTGCTTGTGCATCATGGCCGACTCGTTTGTTGAGTTGACACTTGGCTCCTGGGGCTTTGGAGAGAATGTAATTAACAAGTTCAAAGGTAAGAATCTTATACTTATGTATTAATCATCAAGTTTTGTTGTGATCTACCTGCTAAGATAAAGATGTTAGATTCTGTGCTTGAAATTACTTCAAAAACTAGCCTAGTAAAACTATCCCTGTCCTTGCTAGCCTAGGACTAGACCGGGCTTTTTTCGGCACGAGATTGAGATTCGCGCGGCCTAAAATACCAGAAGGCAATGGACATACGTAATAGGCCTAGTTAAACACCTACACTAACCCCCTCCAGTACCTACGGTAGACCACCTCATTTCTGAAATTAGATTTGGACCCCTCCAAAGCAAAAAAGTTCAACAAAGTTAGGTTAAGTTACCAATTTGAATCTCAATCCCGTGCCAAAAGGAATCCGCTTAGGCTCTTTCTAGCCTAGGCCTAGCCTACGAACTTTTTGGCTCAACTAGGCCTAGGCCTAGCC
Source organism: Sweltsa coloradensis (assembly GCA_024449915.1). NCBI lineage: Eukaryota > Metazoa > Arthropoda > Insecta > Plecoptera > Chloroperlidae > Sweltsa > Sweltsa coloradensis. Next base: position 3,207 of record JAMZAV010011094.1, on the reverse strand, counting down.
TAGGGCCTAGGCCAATGTGTAGGGCCAAGGCTTAGATGGAACTTTAATTGACGCTTGTGCATAGGATTTGGACACAGGTCAAGTAGGGCCTAGGCCTTAGGACCCCCACCTTTAAGGTAGCCCTACCTACACATTTCTATTCTATTCTATCAACCTAGTAAAGGAAAACAATATTGTGTCCTTGTTATAGGCCTACGGAAGAAAGTTAATTAGTCTACATGCCATTTGTAGTAAGCCGAACCCAGCTGGATGGTCGGTCAACCCTAGCCCAACTTTTCAAGTGAGCTGAACAGGGACTGACGGGTGCAATCTGAAAGTGCCTGTTAAACGCCAGTACCAGTAACATAGCCAATTGGCCTTTTCACTCATGTCATAATAATAATAAATGTGTATTTGATATGTTTAATAAATATTTGTCCTTATTTTCTGATTTTTATTTTAGAAATCTACACCTTTCTACAGCCCAATCCTTTCACTGATTCAGTAGAATTATTTGTTATACCTGTAAAACTATTTTACTAGTGTAGCTTTACTAAAGTAGCAATATGATTTGGTTTACTAGGAAAACTGTTTTACTAAAGTAGCAATATGATTTGGTTTACTAGTAAAACAATTTTACTAATGTAGCAGACTCATCTATGATATCAGTAAAGCATTTTTAAAGTATAGCAAAATAGGTTGTATAACCAGCATAACTGTTTTGACTACTTAGGTAAATACTTTAGTAATTATGTAGAACAATGTGATAACTCAGCAAAACAATAATTGTGGACAACAGCCTTACCTACTTGGGAGTCAGCAGAATATTCTCAGTATGTAGGCTCTTAATGTGCTAAGAATTTGGATTCGTTTAGCTGATTTATAATTGTATGTTCTGCAAAGTTCACAATAACATCACGAAATATTAGCTGATTGTCATGATTGTACAGAATAACTGGTGAGCTGTAGAAGACAAAACGTGTTTTGACTTTCTAACAGAATGTTATATTATGCCATTTCGAGCATTCTGTTTGTCTGCAAACACTTGAATTTAGTCTATTCTAGCAAAAGTTTTGAGAATTTTTCTCTCAGTGAATCCCTGTGGCTGCAAACCCTATCTTAGTAATGACCAGCGCCTAGCTGAACGTATAGGCACAAATTATTTGTTTGTTTTATTGGATGAGCGAAGCGAAGACTTCAATTTGACTTTGTGTTTTTTTGTTTGTTTTTTACTTACATTACCCCAAGAAAAATAGCTCGGGTGTTTTGTTTTTGTTAGTTTTTTTGTCTGTTTGTTCGCTCTCTACCGGGAAAACGGCATATGCGATCTTGATGAAAATTGGAGGGGGCCTTCGAAATCTCTGAACTTAGAACTGTATTGTTTTTGGGTATCGAAGAAATATTTCTCATAAATATCGTACTTTTACGATTTTTTCTATTTTTAGTGCGATATTTTCGTGATATTTGGCAAATGGCTACTCCGATATTGATGAAACTTTATAAGAACGTTTAAAATCACTTAAATCATATATATTATGATTTTAGAGACATTTGAAAAAATATTTCTTATAGAAATCGTACTTTTACAATTTTTTCTCCGGTTTATTTTCGTGATATTTGGGGCGATTTTGACCAAACGGATGAGGCTACAACGTTCATATCTTACATTGACATAAAGATTATGGTGATGTAGTGCCTCTTGAAAGAAAAAGTTGAAAAAATGGTCAAAATTCATAGAAATAAAGTTTTTAATATAAGCCTTTTACAGGTGTATAATGGACAAGTAATAAGTAACTATAGAAAAGGTAAGGAGATTCTACATAAAAACGTAATCATTGGACAGAAATATTCTGAAAAAAGCTCATCCATCAACGCGACTGGAAAAAGCGTTCGCGAAGCGGCCAAGTTAATAATGTCGTACGTTGATTATTTATCTCCGGTTATAGTTTAGTTTATAAAGCCTCATACAGTATAAAGTTTGGCGCCATGCAGCGGACTAGGTCAACATACAGGTGGAGACTGACAATCTGACGAGTGGTTTGGTCGGTCGTTGTGTCCATGCACTGGCTTGAAGCGTATCTATCTTAGTTTAGTGATGCTATCGCCATCTATCTAGATGGAAGTCCTAAGGATAACACACACACACACTCACGTTTATAATGGGACTTGAAACAGTTAGTAGGGCTACCCCAGCTCGTTACCCAGGGCCAGGCTACGTGCTTGCTTCAACATGATTATCGGGCATTTAAAAACCTGACACTTGTTTGTGAACCTGACAACTGGTACTCACATTCCAGGCAGGTGAAGGAGTATAAGAGCTGAAGTTTTTGCATGCATGCGAACATGCAAAGATGACACTTCTCCAGGCACGGTCCAGTGCAGGTCCTCTGTAGGGTGGGGGGAGCGGGCGATCGAGTTGGCGCAACGCAATGCCGGGGGGTCTGAGGCCTCCCACCTCAGCCGGCATTTAATTTTGGTAAATAAAGCTTTGTCAAAAACGTGCTTAAATGGTTTTAGAGAGGGTATATTTCAATGTTTTATATTAGATTTACCATACAGTTTGGTATGTTATCATGGACGACGAACTGGAGGCGGTGGTGGGATACGTTGCTCTGCAGATAATTTCTTTAATATGCATTTCTTTAAAAAATTTCAAACACACATGTGACCTAGTCATGATACGAGATAATATTAATTGGAATCAACACGTTTTGCGATATGGATATTAAAACTATAATTTGAATGAATAAAAAAAAACGGTGAAAGATGGCTGATATGCAACACACTCTCTCAAAACGTCAGTGATACGGCACATATCTGCGTATCATCATCGTATAACTGCACTGTGTCCACAAGTGCGGACTATGCCACTAAGTAGTCTACTACTCTTAGAACACTTACACAATATAAACTCCTGTATAACCATCACATTGCCACATTATGATATTGTGTACGTAGCTGTGATTGGTTGGTAAAGCAGATAGGTATATCAGGTTTAAAATGATTACCTAGGTGGTTAGGCCAAATTCAGTTTAGGACACGTCTCGAGTATAGTGAGTGACGTGGTGCTATTCTCATTTGAAAACTTCGTTTTCTGTTGATTGGTTAAAACTCGTTCTTCACTCTCGTTAATTAGAGCTGCGACGAATCCTTGGTTAACTGGAGTTGTTATAACTGGGTCTCCTGCAGGCTACGCGACCTGTGATACAGTTGTTTCACTGCGTCATT
>JAMZAV010011093.1:0-21421 GCA_024449915.1 Sweltsa coloradensis | reverse complement strand
AATTGTGGAGTGCATGCATGTTAGATAAACTATACAGTTTTCGGTCAATGTTTCTCACCCCGACTATACAACCACACTATGTTTTAATCTGCTAATGCTGTGTAAACGTCACACCGCGTTACAGTCCACACTCAGCCCCTGAGTTTGCGCCTAGACCGCACTAGAGTAAATCAAAAAAACAACCTGAATTATTAAAAGGTATGCGACGGTTATAAACTTCGCGGAGACATTAAAACTTGTCTTACGCGGGGAAAAAACGTACTAAACTGCCTTTTAAAGTTAGGTTATGGACTTTTCCACCGTCACAGAACAAGTTCTAAAGTAGTATGAAGATAGAAGTTGAAGGCTTAACTTCATAACTTTTCTTTCGCCCCTGACCCTAGAATACAGAACATCCGCGCTTAATAAAGAACCACCCTTAAGAGTACGTAACTCTTCCCTCGACGGTATCATTCATATCTTACAGAGCAAAGAATGAAAAAATAACACTATAAAAATACTTTATTACACTGCAGTAGGGTACCTGCGAAGAGATTTATCATGTGCTACATTTTATAGAGGTCTCTCTTGTGTCTAAGAGAACTAGGCTCCCAAGATTTGATTTCGTTTCTAACAATTTATGTAACACAATTTTCAAGTTGTCTTTGGGAAGTGTGGATACGCACCTAAACGAGTTATTCTGAAAAGATTGCGTTAGTACTTGAAAACTCACATTTGACTTCTATTGTGCAGTTATTCTTTCCTCAAACTAAGCCACGACTAACGTTCGCAGCCGTTCCTTCTTTTCTTACTCCATCTTTAATTGACAATATTGTTTTCATTTTTTCAAACATTCGATCATCATTTTGCATAATCATCTTTACAACAATGTTCATAACTAATAATTGCATACGTTTGTTGTTGATTTTTTTAATTTCATCTCCATTAACATTGAATTTTGTGCTGATTAGTGAGTTACTTTTTCAATATAAATTAAGCACTGGTTTTAAATTCGGTGACTATTAATGTACACACACCAACGTAATCAATCAAAGAGAAGAAACGAGTTCAATACCTAGTGGTAGTTTTTCAACTGCAACAATACAACAAACACATTAAGCATTACAACTTCTTTATTGAAGTAGGAACAGAAAGCATACATTTATAATTAATTATTGTGTGTACGAGGAAATGTACAACATTCTTTAATAAGTTAGTAGATCCCCTAGCTAAAATATATAAATAAATAAATAAATAAATAAATTGTATTTAGAGTCTACCCACTAAGTTATGTAACTGATTTTCAGTGGGGGACAGTAAATCAAAGCGACAAAGCCTACCCTGTAGGCCCCGACGCAATCGACGAGCGAGCGATAACCAACCAAAGATCGATATTTTTAATTTTAGACGAGTGAGCGAAGCGAATGAAGATTTTATAACGCTACTCGATCGGGCCTTGACGTGACTAATTCTGTTTGGCTGATTATCTGTTTGTCTGTTTGTCCGGGCTTATACAGCCAAACGGCCAAATAGATCGAGCTAAAATTTTAAACAGACATCCGCGACCAGGTAACTTAGAACTGCTAACAAAATGAGCGCAATCCATATCGATTTAAACCCACAAGAAATAATAAATTGAAAAATATGCTTGAAATGTGTAGGTTTCATTTTATTAACAATGCTTTTTCTTGAAGAAGTCATTTTTATCAAACAATTTTTGGTAGGCCGTGATTACATGCATAGCAGTGATCAAGGTTTATCGAATATGGAACGACCAAGGTTCCCCTAAATTCTGCTGAGACATTGAGTAAACCTTGCAATCTTTACTCGTATTTCGTGCTGGCTTTGTTTTCCATAGCACTGTATGCATTTCAAAACATGTTTTATAATTTTTTAAATTCAATCCAGAAATAATTTTTTTTTCCGACCGGGAGTTTGAACCCAGGTCTCCCACATTTTGGGTTTAATGGCGCCTTAGCCAACTAGACTAGGGAAACACCAAATTCGTTGTTAGACGAGTGAGCTAGTCATGTGTTGAGTACCCGGGAACATTTGCATTTAAAATTGATAATTATATTGGTATAAATAATAGGGATATTAAGTGAAGTTGGTATGAGGGCGCATCAACCGTAAGGCCATAATTCTCCACTCTAGCCTATGATAGGCTAGGCTAAGGTATGGAGAAGAAAAGGAATGTTATACCGGGTACTCAACACATGGCTCACTCACTCGTCTAACAACGACTTTGGCGTTTCCCTAGTAGGAAATATAGCAATCAGTGGTATGGACAGTGCGAACACCCGCGGATATCAACGCCAGAATCAACAAGGCCGATTCAGAACAACTATTAATATATTATGTGCTTCGTTGCTAGGGCGGCTCCAAAGTCACTGTTTACAAACTCCTAAGACAAGAACTGATGGACTCAAGACGTGTCTTAAAGCCTAAAGGTAATCCTTATTGCTCTTGATCCTTACTGGTTAAATGATTCATCCGCAATTGTTGGTAAGTACTAGAAAATTAATTACATAGTCGATATCACCTTAGTCTCTTGCAAATATAGCTATTTAAATACACATTACTATTTAAAAATAACTATAACACATAAAATAACAAAGTTTCAAATTTTGAAAATACCAAACTTGAAAACAAAGAATTAGAATTTCATTTTAGCCTAAAATTGTACATTTTGCGGCATGATGATGCATGTTAAAATAAGTTTAGTTTAGTTTAGTTTAAAGCTAAAGTCTTTAAAATTAAAGGTAAACAAATTATACTAGGTACAGGAAAAAGTACCCAAGATAATATACTACCCCCAACAACTGCTATAAAAGATAAAGATATTATACCCCGTAACATGATCCATCCTTCGTCTGATAAGGGATGTAATGCTCTAACATTAAAATCACCTCTTATAGAGTAATAAACCAAACGAAATGAATAACAAACTGTTAAACCTGTTGAAACAAAATACAACAAAAAACTAAAAACATTTAAATAACTCAATGCAACAATTTCTAAGATTAAATCCTTAGAATAAAACCCAGCCAAAAAGGGTATACCACATAAAGCCAAATTAGACAAATTGAAACAAGATGAAGTTAATGGTATCTGATTAACAAGACCCCCTATAAACCGAATATCTTGAGAATCCTTCATATTATGAATAATAGCTCCAGCACATATAAATAATAAAGCCTTAAATAAAGCATGAGTTAATAAATGAAAAAAAGCCAATTTTGGAAAACCTATCTTGGTTCTACTTTGAAGGTAGGGACAGAAATTATAATTTAATTTCAACACAACCAGGTTTGAATTGAAATATTCTACAAATTGAAGCAAAACTATCCAAAACTACCTTTCCACAAACAATAATAATATATACATGAAACTACCTTTCCAAAAACAATAATAACACATCCACCAGTTTCCTAACTAACTACGTTGACATTATCTCAATTTCTGCTGCTTTGATGTCAAAGTAGGAAACACGGTTTTCTCTCGGAGTCTATTATTATGGTTACATATATATCCAACTGAGGTTCTCAAATTATTGCTTCTCGTACAGAACCCGTTTAACTTTCCTGTGGAACTGTGTCAGCATTTTCAATTGTGACATTTAAACAATGTTAGCGTTGCAAGGGAAAGTTTCAGTGTCTATGTGCAAACGACGAAGTCCGCGGATTTGAATTATTTTGTTTGTGAGTTATGCTTTATTTGAGAAATGTTTGTAGTTTCTGTCGTGAAGTTGGATTGTTGAAATGTTGTTTAACTAGGTTGTGCAATGTCAAATGTATGAAATGAAATGCATCTCTAGAATATAAGTTATAATACATTATGAAGAGGTAGAGAATCGTCGGGTTAATAAATGCATGACAGTATTTTAGTTCAATTCTGCAAAATTAAATCATTAAATGGTGGTGATGGGGTTCGCCCACATTCTTGAGCATTACACTACACAAAAGTCTGAGTTAAAAAATATGTATCTTAAAACTGCGATTTTAGGAGAATTATTTAAGCTTTTTGATCCTGATATAAATGGTAAAAATTGGAGTTTTTGATGCTTATTTTTGGTTTCATATAGGTACTAGAGCATAGCATCAATTTAAAATGGCCGAAACATCCGTCTAGAAAGTGTGCGGAAATGCACACAACAATAATATGCACCCGAAATTACATTTCTGCGTGGCATATCCGCATATTTGTACACCAGAAATTATTCGTCCTCCTTTGTGTAAACATTATCCTCTTTTTAAATCCAGTGCACTAGCTCGTTTTGTGCTGGAGATTGTAATAAGATTGTGAGTTCAAACCATTATATTTTTCAATGAGTAACGGGGAAGTATTTGTGGATTTGTCTGTGGAGTGTCTAGTAGATTTATAACATTTTCCCGTTGTCGTTTTATACTGGAAAATGTCAAAAGGAACATCGACAACTAATAGTTCTACGAAAATATATGTTTAGAGGAAAATGGAAATTGAAAAGCTGAATTGTGCATCATTTCCTCTAAACCACTATTTTCCACACCAGTCGTTTATATTTAGTGTTACCTTCGAGAGCGTAAGCACCTATGTCGCAGTAATTCAAAATATAGTTCAGCACTTCTTTATTAAAAGTTATGCCAAAAAAATGTTTTAACGTCTACTCAATTTATTTGGTAAAATGTTATTTGGTTCAATATTTTATTTAAGTAGTTAATGTTTAATTGATTGATAGCCGGGGAGACATTTTTATCTTCTATACATATTTTATTCAAATTAATACGAATCATTATGAAAAAAACGCGTGATTTTTCGACAATTCACGGAATCGTTACTTCTATTCAAGTTGTTGATTATTTCGAATTTTCGTTTTTAAAACTGAAATGCATTGGCCCTCACTTATGAAAGCAATGAATAGCAATTACCAACATTTTAATTTTTTTTTAAACATTATTATTGTTAAATTAAATGGAAAAACTTTGTTGTTTTGTTTTAAAAATATTGTCACTTTTTCCTATTTAGCCTACATCCCATCATTAATTGACCAAATCAAAATGAATGACAGTTACTTATTTTTATTTTTAAACGAAAATGCATTTTGTATAACAAACAATATCAAATTATCTACATCTTCTTTTAGTTTGATTTGATGTTGCAACTAACAAAAGTCTTACAAATCATAGAAATATATATATATATATACACACAACATTGAGAAATAGTTGAAGTACCTTTATAACTTTCCTCTTCTCAATAGTATCCTCTTACAGATCAACTCTCCTCAACGCTTTCATCTCCATGCAGAGATGTGGTAATCAGCCCCTCCCCTCTCTTCCCCCCACATGGGCATTACATCCTGTAAGTAGAGTTTCCATCTCCCGGCCCTACCTAGTCCGGTCATCCAATCACCCCCCCCCCCCCCCCTCCTTGTTCTGAAATACATTATAATCGTTGATGAGCCAAGCAAGACGTAGGGTCCGCACGATCCTTCATTTACAAGTGAAATGAGCAGGCGACCTTCCTAATGCTATTGTCCGACCGTGGTAGCTGCCCCTGAGGGCACACTCGCTCACCCGCGCTCATGGCTAATTAAGAGTGATTAAACAATGCCTAATCTAATAGCGCGTTCGAAACTAGGTTATGTCTTTGTCTCCTGGAAGTTCATGTCGTTTGGATGATCAGATTTTGAAAGATACAAAAGACTACGGCCCATGTATGTAGATGTGAAGCTAGGGTCTTTAGACTCTGCTATGCTAGTTACTTAATTCGCACTGTATACTCTAGACATGCTACACGGACGGAATGTGTAGTTTCTACGTAGGAAACGAGCGTTAAGTTTGTTATCAAGTGTTAAAACGTGTGCTTGTAGTCGAAAGTCGCACCCATTTGATGTTACGATGAAAACATTGTGAAGAGAGAAAGCTGTTTACACAACATTGTTGAACGCTTTTCTTTGTTAAAATGTTTGCTAAGAATATCGTTTAAAGACAAGACGATGTTAAGTTGAAACACAATATCAAAATCTTTATTACCTGGGCTGTCAATTAATTAAATTACGTAATTTATTCATAAGACACAGGAAGCAGTTAAACACTTTTCCCCGTCATTTTAACAAGAACAAATAAAATACTGCCATCTGTTTTCTAGGTAGCTCTATGTTGCTTCATATTAACCATTCTATATTTACAAAATATAGAATTGTGTGAGGCCAATTTGTTTTCTTACTTTTCAAACACTTCTAGAGAATTTTTTTTCAATTCCACCCCTCCTTCTCCTTTCATCCCTCTGCCCCCTACCCCCATCTCTATCTAAGTTACCTCCTCTTTATCAACCTATTTTATATCTCTAACACCGTTTATCATCACAAAAGTTATTCTTCACAAACTGGAATGTAGAATTTTTTAATTTATGGACACCTATTTTAAACCTAGATTAAAAGATGTAATAAGCAATTAAAATTCACGTAAAAAAGTTGCACACAACTAATCTAGTTCAACTATATTTCTAACAGTCTAACACAGAAATAACACAGCATGTTTCTCGCACAAAGAGAGATCACCGTGCATTCTAATTCCCTCATACACATATTGAAACTACTGCAATCCTCAAACACACATGTTAATTACGTACCGTACTTTGCCACCAATGATAACACTATTATCCCGAATAGCAATTACTATAAGCACCCCCCCCCCCCCCCCCCCACATTGAAATGTGTGCGGTCACGATAAAAGCCTGGCGACTGCAGCGCCGAGAGAGCGAGGCGGCGCGGAGTGACGACATCAATAACTCGCCCTAGTTTCCTCCCTTACAACGCAGAAAGTTCGTACTTTGACGGGACGGGATGACACCATGATACTTTATGGATGGATTAATCAATTACTGATTGGGAATTATGGACTCGGAATGGAATTTATTTCTGCTAATTCGTGTGTATGATTTGATGGCGTTGATGTTTGTCGAGGAGAATGGTTATAAAACGTGGAATTATTTAGAGCGAGGGATGAAATGATGTGAAATATAAATGTAGTGAGTGTACTAGAGTGTTTGGATTGATTGGAACACTGATAAATGCATTTAAGTACTTGTTGATGAGAACAGGGCAGCATTTTATTAATATTTCATGGAGTAACTCTGACATATTAAAACGAATCAGGGAATCAATGAAGCGTACATCGCTTGTGAGTTGATTTTAGAGTAATGTTACATAGCTGCAATATTTATTATAACAATTTTGAATTGCAAATTATATTTTATCACTGAAACGTTTGCACTAGACATGTTCATATAACTACACATCATGTTTTCAAGTTTAAATTAAATTTGGATTACTTTCAAAGTTGTATATTAAATGTAATTTTTAAAGCGATTTTTTAAATGCAGTTGACAGTCACATAGTGTTTTGTGCTGTGCCTTTTTTGAAAAGGGTCTCATATACAAAAAAATATACAAATAATATAATATATAATCAATGTTGCATGTAGTTTGTTTCTTATACTATGTTTAAGTTCTGTCTTGTGGTACTGTTTTGCTTGTTAATGATGACGTACGACGAAGAAAATATACAAATTCGTCACTGTTTGCTATTCAAAACCACACTATTTCGTGCAATAAATGAGAAACTAAAGTCACATAACTTTTAATTGTGAATTTTTCAGTTCCCTATTATTGCTAAATTGGCAGTGAAGATAATCATAAAGCATAACTTTTGTGTCCGTCTGTCTGTCCTCCCGTCTGTGAGCTGGCTGTCCGGGGGGCTAGCCCCACTGAAAGTTTGAAATTTCAAGTGCCCGGCGCTTTAACCATTAATAAGTGCATGAACAATCAGGAAACACATTGTAATGATAAACAAGCTTTGTTATTACAACTCGGCAACGCCACCAAAAGAAACAACGCATGGACAATCATTTTTATATTTTAATAAATTTCGACGATCTTTTGATAAAAGTAGTTTCGTTCTTTCTTTTGTGTACCCGTGTTATTTATGATTATTGTCCTATAACCAAGCCGTATTGATTGTTGAAGTAAATTTATTTTTATCGATGGAATCTCAAATTAATACTAGGAAAACTCACATACGTAGAGCCAGTAAATATGTGAGGCGATATTAGTCCAAGAGATTGTATATATTTTTTCAATTTATAAAAGTAGAGCTCAGCTGTTACCCAACGATGTTTCACACTTTTTGTGATACATCAATACGTATAACGTGTATTCCGATACATCATTCTACATCGGGTGTTAAAGTTTGACCCTGATGCACAACTCGTATGATCGCCATTTGTAAAGATCTTCTGCAGAAACTTGGCAACATTGCTTTACTTCCAAGAGTTCACAGGAGTTCTGCTTTGAAGTCGTTTTCAACAATTTCGCGACCAATGTAAAGTGTATTCCATGTCGAGTTTGAAGGCAAATGTTGTCAATTTCCCCTCCGCGCTCTTGCCGAGACCCTACCCCCACTCTGCAGCCAGGCGAACTACGAACGCTGCCTAAGGATTGTATTGATGCAGTCCATTATCGTTCCAATAGTAGCCTTTTTGCGCAAATTGTAAATACAAGTTTTCACTGACCTTAAACCCCCTCTAAAACAAAACAAATTTTAGGCTTCTGCAGTCATTATTTTGTCTCGAACATTGATTTTTGTTTTCTTGGTCAAATAACTGTTCTAAAACACACCTATCCGCGCGGCAATATTTGAAGTAACGATCCATGTATAAAAAAACCAAAAGAAACCAACCACATATCAACCTCTCCATGGCAGGTGATACGTCAGACCAATAGAGTGTGTTTCTGATGGCGGGGACCTTAAATCTACCAATTTTGTTTATAATTATATTTTATAGAATTAAACATTTTTTTTTTTTAATATTTAAAAAACCACCAGGACCATTCCATTAACTAGGAAAACGCTTAAGTCCCGCCGCGTTGTTGGATGAGCGTATATGGTGCATTGAGCTGCCATGTGTTACGCGGATTTTCTGTTGTTCTGTGAAAAAATCATTACTTAGTCGAAGATTTTTTTTAATTAAATTAAATTAAATAAAAAATTAACTTAATTGTTTAAATTAATCGTAATTTTTTTTAAAGAAAAAAATCGTAAAATTGCAATTTGCATAAGAAATAATTATTTGATTGCGCTCAAATTTAACACGAATATATCAATTCATAAAATTAAGGTTCTGTGAAAAAATCATTACAATCGGATAAAGCATGTAGGTGTTATAAGTCGAAGAATTTTTTTAAAAATCGAAATAAATCGTAAAATTGCGTTTTTTATGAGAAAAAAATTCCTGATTGCGCTCAAAAACGTGGCAGTTCTAAGTTCAGAGATTTCGAAGGTCTCCATGAAATTTCATCGCAATCGGAGTATCGGTTTAGCCGGAATCGTGTTAACAAACACACAAAAATACAGAAAGAAAGAAAGAAAGAAAGAAAGAAAGAAAGAAAGAAAGAAAGAAAGAAAGAAAAAAAAAAAACATTCCGGATTTTTTTCTCCAGTGTAGTGAAATGGAATCTTCGCTTCGCTCGCTACGCTCGCTACGCTCATCCAAAAACTGATTTACAAAGGAGGACAACTAAATAAAATGTTACTAGGAAAACGCTTAAGTCCCGCCGCGTTGTTGGATGAGCGTAATTGGTGCATTGAGCTGCCATATGTTATGCGGATTTACTGTTGTTCTGTGAAAAAATCATTACTAAGTTGAAGATATTTTTAAAATTAAATTAAATTTAATAAAAAAATTAATTTAATTCAATAAAAAATAAACTTAAATTTTTTTTTTTTTTAATTAATCGTAATTTTAAAAAAGGGCAAAATCGTAATATTGAAATTTTCATAAGAAATAATTATTCGATTGCGCACAAATTTTACACGAATATATTAATTCATAAACTTAAGGTTCTGTAAAAAAAATCATTACAATCATTATCGGATAAAGCATATAGGTGTTATAAGCTGGAGAAATTTTAAAAATTGAAAAAAGTCGTAAAATTGTGATTTTCGTAAAAAAATACTTTTTGATAACGCTCAAATTTTACACGAATATATCAATTCATAAAATTAAGGTTCTGTGAAAAAATCATTACAATCGGACAAAGCATGTAGGTGTTGTAAGTCGAAGAAATTTTAAAAAATCGAAAAAAAATCGTAAAATTGCGATTTTCATGAGAATTTTTTTTCGATTGTGCTCAAAAACGTGGCAGTTCTAAGTTTAGAGATTTCGAAGACCTCCATAAAATTTCATCGCAATCGGAGTATCGGTTTAGCCGGAATCGTGCTAACAAACAGACAAAAATACAAAAAAAAAAAAAAGAAAAAAAAAGAAAAAAAAACATTCCGGATTTTTTTCTCCAGTGTAGTGAAATGGAATCTTCGCTTCGCTCGCTACGCTCATCCAATTAGTGATTTGAAAATTCTTGCATATATATATTCTATCGCGTAGAGTTCAGAAAGAGCGCGGAAAAGTGGTCGGGGTTGAGCCATGGTGGGGTCGTTTTTATTTTTATTAAGGGCACGTCAACCATTTGGTCTTAATACGTTACTCTAAATCCCATGTTGGTCAAAACCAGCCACAAGTAGTGGAAGAAAAATCGAGTTCTCACGTCGTGGTCGTCATTGCTTTTGTCATCGTTCGTGTAGTCATTTTCCCGACGACGACTGCCAGAGCTCGCCTCTAGTTTTATGAAGTAATTTACTCCCTACTTACTTACATCGGTATAGTAACGACACTGCAATCTCTACATGGAATCGACTCTAGTCTAATTGTCGAACTCATAAAGCTGAACTTTCCTCTAGCAGGAATGCAGACTCCTTGATCGTATTCAGTTCTAACACTAAGTTATTAGTTCCTAGTTAATAAACTGAACGGTGCAATAAGCGTCCAAGACGCCATTTATTCCTGGGGGTAATAATAATGCGGTCTGGCGCTCTTCATTTGGATTCCACGGAATGCAATCTAAAGGCAAAGAGGTTAAAGGTTTTTGGAAGATGATAATATCGTCTCGGTTTCGGTCTTATTTGTTGGTTTTTCCTCGAGCGTAGTTTAATATGGTATTGGAATTGAATCGTCGTCTGGGTTATTAGGGGCGAGGTGGTTATAGAACTGAAAGCTGGCTTATACCTTAAACTTAGAGCTTACTTATCTTATATTTTGTGATGGGATTGTAAAGATAGACAGATCAAGAGACGCAGAGACTGCGATTTCTAACAAGGGAAGTCTATTATCTAATTGCAATACCTAGTAATTAAAGAAACGGTCGAAGGAATTTGATAACAATTATTTCAATTTATTTTCACATTTTCGTGAACTGTCAAGACAGCTCTGCATGTAATAAACAGCTTTAGAACAATTTGAAGTTTCTTAGTATTTAAGACACCAACCAAGTCAATCAATACATAGCTTCAGAAAGAAAGTGTTTATTTATTTATTTGAAATTTGATTAAATAGGACATTGATGTCATTTTACATCAGTGGTTATTAATAACAACTTTATAACAATTGTTTATATTATAGTGTATAATTTTTATGAGTAAATGACGAACTGATTATAAATAACAATTGAAATATAGAACGAATTAATTAATATTTATTTGAAATAAATAAGAAAGTAATCAGCTTTGCTCTTGTTTTCATAACATTCTGTTCGATTATAATTATTTATTCAAACGTATTTAAAGCTATAAGCAATCTATTTTTACTTTTGACATCCTCTGTTTATAACATAAAATGACAATTTAATTCATTTGTGGTTAACAACGTCTATACGTTTAATGTGTTGTAAATTATAATTAATAAATATATCTCGTTGCAAAGATGCATCCAATTAAAAATTTCTCAATGCTATTCTTATGCTGTTGTTCACATCCTCTTATCTTGCCTCGTTGTAGCCTATACCTATGTGTTTGTGGCGTGGTGAAGTGGAGAGTTTCCCCACTGCACAGTTTTTATAGGAAACTCACCCAGAAACCACATTTCAATTTCAATCCATCAACACGTCAATTAAACATTGAACAATTTAATCAATCCCCATCGTTGTTTTGTTCGCTGATGTAGTCTGGTCCTATACGATGCTGCGAATACTAACACCACTTCAATGAGTAATTTGCATCCGATAATAATGAGTCTGTGTGTAGGGGTGGGGGGAGGGGGGGGGGATTGAAATGGGTTTACATTTATTTTTTCATCGTGTGATAATCATTACTGATTACAGAACAAAAACTCCCATTGTATTTGTTACCTCTTTCATGTCGGCTTTAACAGATTGTCCGCATTCAAAGCTTTACTGAATGTGATAATATTTTACACAATTCCGTATAATAAAACGCGATTAGAGAATTTTTAAAGAGTAAATACTCCGAAAATCTGGCGTTTTATGAAAATGTGATGTTTGTTCAAGGATATCTGTGTTTGGACAGAAGGCAGAAGTACCTGCAGGAACCTCGAGTGGAAGCTGGACGAACCGACGAACAGAAGACCCACTCACAATAAAAGAAGGATTAAATTAGATAATGGGGATTAACATTGGACTGCGCAAAAATATCCATATTTTATCACGGCTATGAAACTTTTGTCGCGGTTTATTTTGTAATCTTATTCCTTTGAAAACAGGTGTATGAATTTTTTTGGTTTAAATAATAATAATTTATGTGTATTTTTTAATTGAATTCATTATATTTATGTCTCGTGTTTTACAGATTTATGATAGCTGAGGTGGACGAGTAAGAGGTTGAGAATGTGGCTGTATCAGGCATCTTAAAGTTAGCCCGAGGTGGTGGGCTGTCCCATCCATCAAGCGTAAATGATGTTCACGTAGTCAAGATATACAAGTACTTCAATTCTTAACTCAATACATATCAAATGTGTAACATTGTATAATACAAGAAACAAGATAGATTTATTACATATGTTTACTACAATTGTTGTGTTTTATTTTACATTTAACATTGCAACGTAATCGCATTTTTGCTTTGACTATAAATATATATATATATATATATATATATATGTGTGTGTG
Source organism: Sweltsa coloradensis (assembly GCA_024449915.1). Classification (NCBI taxonomy): domain Eukaryota; kingdom Metazoa; phylum Arthropoda; class Insecta; order Plecoptera; family Chloroperlidae; genus Sweltsa; species Sweltsa coloradensis. The sequence continues at coordinate 8,446 of JAMZAV010011093.1, read as the reverse complement.
TGTTCATTATAGCTTTCGGTTATCCGTGCATAGTATTTCGTGCGTTTCGTGCTAATTACATAGCACATCACACACATCAAGCACATCAAATCTAATACATTTTGAAAACAAAATTAATAACAAAATACAACCAAAACAATCAACTTTCCAAGGTGTTACAAAAAGGGCTTAACAGTTAAAACAATTAAATCAAAATAGGTACTATTTGACTTTCATGTATGACTTCTAGTAGTAGGACCAGTGCAAACGGCCTCTAAATTAGCGTATTAGTAATTGGCGTACCGTTTAAGTCTACAAGAGCTCTACTCTGGCTCCTAGTTATAGGGCCAACATTACTAGTTACTGGTATATCACCAACATTTTGTGATGTACTATCCGTACTAGGCCGTAGTAAAGGTGGAGTAACATGGCAATACTTTAAACGAGGTTTTCAACCAGCTGGCAGTCGTTTCCCGTTATCTCGTTTATTCAAACTTCCGGGACGTTTTTCAATTTCGCTTGCCTCTCGAATAATACGAGGCGCAAGGTGTTCGACTTTAGCTGTGTTCGGGTTCTATTGAAGTCAATCTGGTGGATTGACCACTAACTAACCACTAACTGTATCTAGTAAATTAACATGATTTTACTATTCCAGTTCATTAAAAAAATTAAATGCACATCACAGTCCTCAATTCTATCATGAACAAGTCAAATTCCCTGTATTATGTCATAAACAAATGATTCAAATAGCTAATGGTATATGCGTTTGGTGGAGGTGCCGGCTAGAATGAGAAAAGTTTTAGCTCCATATGAATAGCATTGTTGGTGGAGGTGCCGGGTCCTCACTTCCTCGATTTTATTATTATTTCTACGTTATCCATCCAGTTTAATTACGGAGGTAGACATTATTGTTGTGCTTTTATAAAAAAAAAAAAAAAGCACACGCGACAGTAAATTTATCATGAGTGTTGCAAATATGTTTCTTTCAAGCCTCTTTCTTCGACACAGATGTTGTTATGGCATGACCACATTCAGTGCATTGGTTTGAATTAAGCGCAAGTGCATTATAGGTAAGATTGTTACCGTCCATAAAATGTATAATAATTGCAATTACATCGCAGTGTACATGTATACATTCGTTTGAACTCATCATATCACCATTTCTTTAATTTTTTATAATGATTGCCATTGTTGGTTCAAAATTTAAAAATGTTAATTTATTTTGTGTTTTAATCGTAACGGATTATACTGCAAATGTTAATGCAACACAAAACTGGACCCGGATGTCTATTTAAAATATCAGCGCATCCCGTTCTGTTCAGCAGTTTTTAACGAACTCACAGTCAGACACAAACAAGAACAAAGAAACTCTCATTTGAGTTGTGTGGTTAGACTCTGTCACTTCGCTCCCTCAACTCATTACAGTACTTTGGTACCTACTACATACAGTACAGAGTTCCCACACTTGTGTGACATCAGTTTATTAGCACTTACAACAATCCAAAAATAAGGGTTCTTTAACAATATCAAACCCGACATTATAGTGTAGTAGATAAATAAATACATTTGTTTTTGTATCGTCCGTCTGTATTGGGGAACGGTCGTGGGGCTCGAAGCCTCTCCCCTGGCATTCTTTAGTGCCTGGTGCGAAGCAACTATATCTAAAAATCGTATGTGTGCCAGAGTTGGGCGATGGACAGCGTCCTTGCGCTGCATGGTGATTGGAACCTCTAAGCTTTTACATTGAATGTAATAAGTAACAGCACCCTTGGAAGAAAAAGTCCTACAAGAGACATCCAAGAAGAGTTATTTTTCGTGGGTCCACTACACCCACTCGACGACGCGCGGCGATGAGACGTTGACGAGCCCGCAGAAGCCGTGCCTGACTAAGTGGAGGCAAGTGTCTAGCCTCTCAGTTAAACTATGGAAACGCCAAAATCGTTGATTGACGAGTGAGTGACAAGTGTTGAGTACCCGGGAACATCTCCTTTCCTCCCCTGTACCTATAAGGCTGGATCATATTGGGAATGATACCGGGTACTGAACACATGGCTGACTCACTCGTCTGTCAACGACTTTGGCGTTTCCCTAGTATAATGTTTGTAACCAGCTTTATGATAATGTTATTTATTTTGCCGAAATGAGTAAATGTTATTACGTTTTTGTTTATTTTTTTGTGTATTACGTGTCTTTCAGCAGCACAATAAGCTTATTTCAATACACTTTAATAACTACAATATAACAGATTTCAATACACTTCAGGGTAAGGCTTGAATGTTGATGACATATTATTTGTCATGTTGTTTTAAATGTTTTATTTAGTACATAATCGAGTATATAGAGGGCATTTTTCCTCACGTACGCCTATAGACTTGCAAATTGATGAATATAAAACGAAGACAAATCTGTTTAAAATCATCACACTTTAAAATATGTTTTGTATTTTCAAAGAGAATGACCGTTCTTGGTTCATGCGACCAATATGTTTTATCATAGCTTTGATACAGATGCAATATTTGATTTATCATAACATAGCATACACTCGTCTTCTAATTTAGCATTATTGCTAAATTGTGTGATGATTATCTTAAATTTATTATAATTTAAAACACTTTTAAAAAATCATTATTCATGACTTTTGACTGATTTTTACGAGTCATCGTTGCCTGTTCAGAGTTGAATGTCGTGTTCGCAATTTTGACGCATTATCTTCATCAGGATTAAATAAATTTTCGACTCCCATTTCGTAATTTCCCACTTTTGTTTTAATTCCAGTTTTCCTGTCTGCGTCCGGAGGGAAATCCTTCACCGGGGCCACTTTGATAGCATTAATTAATTACTTTTTTCGTCTCCTGCTGTAGAAGCTGAACAACTAGCGGCATGGCCCTACACGGCGCTGGGTCACCAGGGGAGGTGGTGTTTGGAATGAGAATATTAAGTCACTTTTTCTAAGATTGAGGATACGAAGCCAAGGCAGTATGTGTCAGGGTGAATGTTGAAATCAAGGTGTACAGAATACCCTTCAGATAGCATTTTCTGGAGTGTGGACTGATCGCATTGTAGATCGGTGCTGCTTCTTTTATCCGAAGAATAACCTTTAAATTAAATTAAGTACGATAATAGGCAAATAGTTTAGTATAAAAATATTTTCTTACGATTTCTTTATCTATAATTAAAGAACAATATCAAATTCTGCAAATGTCTGATTGCAAAAATTCTCAATTTTTTAAAATGGTTAATCAGAACTTTATGAACAAGTTCATGAAAATCTATACACAATTTACATTACGAGATATAGAAAGTATATTTATTCCCTACATTCATGGTCTTCATACACATTTATTTAAAGATATTAACGATGGTATAATAATTAGAAGTTTGGGCCATTTCGCTGATAAAGACTGATAAGGGAAATAATTAAATTACTGACAAACTAATTATAGTGATCCATTTCAATAATTTTGCTTAACATCAGGATATATATATATCAAAGAACTACAATTAAAATGCTTATAACGAATGCACTAAGTAAGACCTTGAAAGTTGAAAGATTTGTGTTTCTGGAAATAAAATCAAAATTGTTTGTTTCTTCTTTTGCAAGTTTAGAGAATAAACAAATTAATTTTAAAAAGAAAACATAGGAGTTTTTTTTTCAATGAGTAGTCACTAAGCTTATCCAACATTGCAGAATACGTTCAAGGGTAAAACGTTGTCTGTTCCACACGTGGTTTACATATTACAGCCTAGTGAGCAACATGATATTGATGAGCGTCTGGTTAGTACTTGCTACACATAACACAGCTAGCTAGCAACATGTTGCTGACTCTGACAGCCCTTCAAACATCCGGGGTACGATCAGTATTACTATCTGTCATCTGTCTGCAGCTCATCACACTCTACTAACCTGACAGCGAGTTAGCTCAGTGACTTTACGCAAGACTCTACGGCGATATGTTACTGGTTCGATTTCCCATCTCAAACAACTTCACAATCATTAGTCATCTTTATTAATAATTGATACTTACATCAAACACGTTCTACACATTCGGCATAATAATCATTATTGTAAACCTGCTGTTTAAATCATAAACATTATACAGAAACATACGTGATATTGAAAGCACTACGGTATGAAAAGTTGTTTTTAGGAACCTTCCCAAGGGAAAATTTTTGTCCCTCTCGAAGTGCCTAATTGAGTGTAGAGTTGAGGTTTTTCCAAAGTTTTTTGAAGAGGATAAAATCCCTATTATTTGCCTCGATGACCGCAGAATACACTATAAACTGATTTTCAGTCAGCATTGCTGGTCAATGGTGTCGAACCACCCACTTCCACAGTCAGCGCTTAGCGTGGTACTGAGGGATAAAATTTGTGTACTTACATGATTTCAATACAAGAAAAAGAAAGAAATATTTAACAGGTTAACTAATCAGCCAAAATATCTCGCAATTGCACATTTTATTAGCCTCATTGTAAAATTCAGCACTTATCAGTTCATGTTTTCCCAGTTCGTAACCTCCTAACACAGCGTCCCTTCCTAGAACATACCTATAAAACTCTACCTTGACCCAACCCCCTACCTAACTGCTAACAGCGAGAACCAGCTCCCAAACAATCGCTCTCCGTAATGAACGTCCATGTTTTGACCCCCCCCCCCCCCCAAACAACAGAACTCGTCGTAGCTCACCTAATACTTCTTGCAGAACCCCCCACCACCCCCCCCCCCTCTTTTTGCACGCTCCCCTGAACTAACTGTAAATTTCCAAGACACCGTGTGTAGTGTATACGAAGGAACCTTAGGAAGGAACAGTAGCTGTGAAATTGAAAAGCATATGCAATTAAGCCGCGTCTAACTTCACCTTGTAACCGGGAAGCGTTTGTCGTGAACGCAGAGCCAATTTAGTTTATTTCCTCCCTCCCCTCCCCCCCCCCCCTCCCCCGCCTTACACGACCGCCAGCCCCGGAGCCGATAATAACACTCACCACCGTATGAATAAGATTAATATTCCGAATAATGGAATATCATGTAGACATGGCTGCAATAACGGGGCGCTTGTTGTGTGTCCAAACCGAGTATCCTGTAATTCAAAGTTACAGTAGTGAAGTGGATGTCAGTTGGGTTTGGTAGTTGGAAAGTTAAATGAAGTCCAGTAGGACCGTGGCCAGTTGGTTGTGTGTTCATCGAGTAGCTTGGGTTCACTATAGAAACCACCAATCAAAGCATTTGAAACCCTACAAAATTGATTTACAAATTTATTAAATAATTAAATTACTTATTAATCTACTTCCTTTTTTCCTTCTTCCCTTATTCCCTTCTTTCCTTCTTCCCTTAATCACTTCTTCCCTTCTTCCCTTCTTTACTTCTTTACTTCTTTACTTCTTTCCTTCCTTCTTTCTTTCTTTCTTTCTTTCTTTCTTTCTTTCTTTCTTTCTTTCTTTCTTTTCTTTCTTTCTTTCTTTCTTACTTTCATTTAACGTCTATCCTGTTCAGTTATAAAACTGAAACCTAGGAGGGCCAAGTAAATAAATGTGTTATTTGCTACAAATAACGTTCTTCTTTGTCCATTGTTGTTCTTTGTTATTACTTGATTAAGTGTTTTTAAATTAAATTGATAATTATTATTTTTTCTGGGTATCACGTTCATAATTCAACTTCTACCATACAAGAGATCGAAGCTCACCCATAAGCATAATTGTCTGTCCGTCCGTCTGTGCGTGTGTCACGTCTCACTACACAAACCAAACACGACGTCTATTAACACGCGTTTATTTCGTGACATTGTCCTTCAACAAGTCTGTTTTTGCGACACTGGCTAGCCCCCACAGAAAGTTTAGAAATTCATGTAACATACACATCCACCATTATGGAAGAGGAGAACAAAATTTGTTTAATGAAGCTAATTTTGATTTTGTAATTTTTCAAACCCGGCACCTCCACCAAAAGTATAAAATATTAGATCCATTTTACATTATTTTTATGCATATATTTATTATTATATTAACATATATGTATTTTATACATATATAATTTTTATTTTTATTTCTATTTTTATTTTATATATTACGACATAAAACGTGGACAAAAATAAATAATCCCAATCTCAATTTTGATCCCCTCGTATAATAACGGTATGTTTCCAAAGTACTTAGCTATTTACTTCAACGTAGTTAAATGTATAAAGACTAATTGAAGGCCCAATTGCAAAAAAAAAACAAGCAGATCCATTTATTTTTATTTTTTAGCCTATATAGTTTCGAGTGAATAATATTTTCTTGTGTTAATTAATTTCTTTAAAAAAACATGTGATTTTTTTTAGATGTGCATACAACTATATGTTGGAAGCAATGTTTTTTTACAACGATACATGCAACAATAATATGTCATTTACTCGAAACTTTAAATAAAATTAAAAATGAATCTGCCTAGTGTTTACAATTGGGCCTTCAATTGATTTACATAGTTTATATGGCTGATGTTAAATTGAAGCATTTGAAGAGATCTAGATTCTGTGGATTATATTGTGTTTGCATTGTTGTTTAACTCAAGTTCCTCGCAAAGCACCTCTCAATATTTGTAATGAAATGTTTAATGTGCTACATAAAATAAATATGACCCCATTTTATTTTCTCTTCCCCTTTCTTTAGATGAAATTCTTCAAAAAGTCTTTCTATATGACGATGTTTTTCGCTCTCGTTCACATTATTTACATTTAACTTCTCTACTGGTCCGTTAAGTTCTTTGTTTGTTTTTCATTATTATTCGTATCTTTGTTTTTCTTCTGTAATGTGTATGCCACATTTCTCTCTCAGCGGAGGAAACCACTAGCGCGTTATGAAATTCTGTTTTCTCATCTCATATCCTGGAAGACGGAGCAATTTACTGATCTTATCTCAGAGAACGTGGCAAGCAATAGCTTCACATAACACTGTAAAAAATTTGTATTCGAATACATATTAACGTGAACGACCATATAGATTTCAATGCCATAAAATAATATAAAAGTCTTGATTTTAAAATGAATTTGTTTATTCTGCGATTTTTTTAGAATGGTGACTTTAAATTTTCTGCAAATACGTTCTCTAGAACTTGACACAACGACATACGACAAACATTTAACGTGTTAACAATACGTAAATAGGAACACATACACTCATATACACGATGACACACACGCATACACAAATAATCGGTCCGAACTAAATGTACGTACAGAAATGGCACAAAGCACATTTGTCATAAAACAAAATAATATTCGTTTGGGTGGGATCGTCTAATTTATCAGTTTTTTCTGTGCGTTTTTTTTTATTTTGCAATTTTTTCTTCCTATTTTACATTTTGGTTTATTAAGTAATTTTGCTTGATATTGTTAGTATCGTATTTAAATGTGTTTTCACAATGTTGTCTTACAAAACAGCGTTGTTGTATAATAACTTTTAAAAATTTACTTTACTTTAGTTCATTCTTATGTCTGTTTTTATATGTTACTAGTTTCATTGAGTTACTTTTTATAACTGAGAAGGATAGACGTTAAATATATTTTCTTTATAAATGTGAGCACTTCTTAATACAAATGGGAGCTTTGATATTAAAAGCGGTAACCCTTGTTATTGTTGTAGTACGATTATCGTTATCTATCAAAAAAAAAAATAAATATAGATGGCTTTGAATTTTGAGTTTTGACAAAAAACATTGTTTTGTGTTTTCCATCAATATCAACGCACTATATCAACCTCAGTTGCCAAATTACTCGCTTACACGCGAAGACGGGGAAATTTAAAAATGTGTATTGATAATATCGACTTTATCGAAAATAAAATGGATATCTGTAACTAAAATATTTTCCAATATCGAATATACCTATCAATTAAGGTAAATATATATTTGCCCATGCTTACGCCCAAATATAAAAAGCTGCATGCCTACACAGGTAAGCAAACTCCCACTAATAAACATCAACTTAATAGCTTAACTCCTGTTCTCAACATAGGCTAATAATCCAATATTGCCCATACATATGAACTAAAAATACTCAACAACATACGCAAGCAAAACAGATAGATACACACACAAACAAACAGAATAACGCAAGGAAAATCAGCAACGAACATAGAAAGACAGACAATAAGGCATAAATGCAAAGTGTACATACACTCATGCAACTTCAAACATACATCATAAGCGAGGAGCGGGCGAAGTGAAAAAAGAATTTTCCCCATATATATTAAAGCACAGGTGTTTGTCGAAGAAATTACATTTCTTATACTGTTTTTGTTTTGTATGTTTGTTGGCTGCTAACGGCTAACAGTTGGTAACGACTTCTTTGTACCGTTGAAATATTCTGTTTCCTTTTGCGTTTAATAGTGCATTCAAGAGTAGAGAGAGAGAAAACAATGTTTGCAGTGCCCAACATTGTTAGGTGATCACAAGTTTCGACAAAAAAAATAAAAAAAAATTTAAATTTAAACTAA
>JAMZAV010011092.1:0-14345 GCA_024449915.1 Sweltsa coloradensis | reverse complement strand
CTGCACAACAGGGCGATTCTACTACTGCCCAGTGATTTATAGTTAGTCGTGATGATTGACAGTGACAGTCCGGTTTGGTCATAATAAGTAAGAAATCCGTACCCAAAGATCCCGCTTAAATAATAAACTTAATCAAACTGATGTTTGAAGACTTCAGGGAGGACCAAAAATTAACAAATTTGTTAAGGGGTTAGCCTTTGTGAATTTTTTGGCGAAAAATTCAACTGCACAACAGGGCGATTCTACTACTGCACACGTGTACTCTATAGTTAGTCGTGATGATTGACAGTGACAGTTCCCGGTTTGGTTCATAAATAAGTAAGAAATCCGTACCCAAAGATCCGGTTAGAGTATGAATAAACTTCCGTAAATCTGTCAATTTCTGTCCGATTTGACAATGAATTGGTTATTTGACAATGGGAGAACTCTATTGTTAATAATTTTAAAGAATATATTGATTTTGAGACGGACCCAAAATTAACAAATTTGTTAAGGGGTTAGCCTTTGTGAATTTTTTTGGCGAAAAATTCAACTGCACAACAGGGCGATTCTACTACTGCCCACGTGTACTCTATAGTTAGTTGTGATGATTGACAGTGACAGTTCCCGGTTTGGTTCATAAATAAGTAAGAAATCCGTACCCAAATTTTCCTCTCAAATTTAAATAAACTTAAGTAAATCTGTCAATTTCTGTCCGATTTGACAATGAATTGGTTATTTGACAATGGGAGAACTCTATTGTTAATAATTTTAAAGAATTTATTGATTTTGAGACGGACCCAAAATTAACAAATTTGATAAGGGGTAGCCTTTGTGAATTTTTTGGCAAAAAATTTAACTGCACAACAGGGCGATTCTACTACTGCCCACGTCTACTCTATAGTTAGTCGTGATGATTGACAGTGACAGTTCCCGGTTTGGTTCATAAATGAGTAAGAAATCCGTACCCAAAGATCCCGCTTAAAATTAAATAAACTTCCGTAAATCTGTCAATTTCTGTCCGATTTGACAATAAATTGGTTATTTGACAATGGGAGAACTCTATTGTTAATAATTTTTAAGAATTTATTGATTTTGAGACGGACCCAAAATTAACAAATTTGATAAGGGGTTAGCCTTTGTGAATTTTTTGGCAAAAAATTCAACTGCACAACAGGGCGATTCTACTACTGCCCTTGTGTACTCTATAGTTAGTTGTGATGATTGACAGTGACAGTTCCTGGTTTGGTTCATAAATGAGTAAGAAATCCGTACCCAAAGTTCCCGCTTTAAGTTATTTAAACTTCCGTAAATCTGTCAATTTCTGTCCGATTTGACAATGAAATTGGTTATTTGACAATGGTGTGAACTCTATTGTAAAATTTTAAATAAATATTGATTTTGAGACGGACCCAAAATTAACAAATTTGTTAAGGGGTGTACCTTTGTGAATATTTGGCAAAAAATTCAACTGCACAAAGGGCGATTTACTACTGCCAAACGTCTACTGTAAAGTTAGTCGTGATAATTGACTGTGACAGTTCCCGGTTGGTTCATAAATAAGTAAGAATTTCCGTACCAAAGATCCCGCTCAAAGTTAAATAAACTTCGTAAATCTGTCAATTTCTGCCGATTGACACTGAATTGGTTATTTGACAATGAGAGAACTCCTTGTTAATAATTTTGTCAGAATATATTGATTTTGAGACGGACACAAAATTAACAAATTGTTAAGGGGTTAGCCTTTGTGAATTTTTTGGCGAAAAAATTAAAACTGCACAACAGGACGATTCTAACTACTCCGCACTCGATGTCTTCTATAGTTAGTGGATGATTGACAGTGACAGTTCCCGTTTGGTTCATAAATAGAATATGAAATCCGTACCCAAGATCCCGCTCAAAGTTAAATAAACTTTCGAAAAATCTGTCAATTTCACTGTCGATTTGACAATGAATTGGTTATTTGACAATGGGAGAACTCTATTGTTAATAACTTTGAAGAATTTATTGATTTTGAGACGCCGAAACCAAAATTAAAAAATTTGATAAGGGTTAGCCTTTGTGAATTTTTTGGCGATAAATTCAACTGCACAAGGGTGATTTACAACTGCCACGTTGTACTCTTTAAAGTTAGTTGTGATGATTAGACAGTGACAGTTCCCGGTTTGGTTCATAAATAAGTAGAAATCGTACCAAAGATCCCGCTTAAAGTAAATTATACTCGTAAATCTGTCAATTTCTGTCTGATTGACAGTAAATGGGTTATGTGGACAATGGAGAAACTCTATTGTTAAAATTTTAAATAATATATTGATTTGAGACGGACCAAAATTAACAAATTTGTTAAGGGGCTCGCCTTGTGAAATATTTTTGGCAAAAAAATTAACTGCACAACAGGCGATTCTACACTGCCTACGTCTACTGTATAGTAGTCGTGATAATTGACAGGTACAGTTCCGGTTGGTTTCATAAATAGTTAAGCAAAATCCGTACCCAAAGATTCCCGCTCAACGTTAAATCAACTTCCGTAAATCTGTCAATTTTCTAGTCCGATTTGACAATGAATGGTTATTTGACAATTGAGAGAACTCCCTTGTAATAATTTTGTACTAATATATTGATTTTGGAGACGGACCCAAAATTAACAAATTTGTTAAGGGGTTAGCCTTTGTGAATTTTTTGGCGGAAAAATCAATCTGCACAACAGGCGATTCTACTCTGCCACCGTGTACTCTATAGTAGTCGTGATGATGACAGTTACAGTTCCGGTTTGGTTCATAAATACGTAAGAAAATCCGTACCCACAAGATCCCGCTCAAAAAGTTAAATAAACTTCCGTAAAATCTGTCAATTTCTGTTCGATTTGACAATAATTGGTTATTTGACATGAGAGACTCCCTTGATAATAATTTTCGTAGATATATTGATTTGAGACGGACCAAAAATTACAATTTGTTAAGGGGTTAGCCTTTGTAAGTTTTTTTGGCGCAAAAATTCAACTGCACAACAGGGGCGATTCTACTATTGCACACGTGTTACTCTATAGTTAAGTTTCTGATGATTGTCCAGTGGACAGTCCCGGTTTGGTCATAAACTAAGTAAGAAATCCGTACCCAATAGATCCCGCCAGTAAAAGTAAAATAAACTTCCGTAATCTGTCAATTTCTGTCTGATTTGACAGTAAATTGGTTATTTGACAATGGGAGAACTCTATTGTAATAATTTAAAGAAATATATGATTTTGAGACGGACCAAAAATTAAACAAATTTGTTAAGGGTTAAGGCCTTGTGAAATTTTTGGGGAAAAATTCAAACTGCAAAACAGGGCTATTTTTTTCTTACTTACTGCCACGTCGTACTCTATAGTTAGTTGTGATGATTGCAGTGACAGTTCACGTTTGGTTCATAAATAGTAGAAATCCGTACAAATATCCTCTCAAATTTAAATAAACTTCGTAAATCTGTCAATTTCTGTCCGATTTGACATGAATATGTTATTTGACAATGGGAGAACTTATTGTTAATAATTTAAAAAGAATTTATTGACTTTTGAGACGGACAAAAATAACAAAATTTGATAAGGGTTAGCCTTTTGTGAATTTTTGGAAAAAAAAAATTCACTGCACACAACAGGGCGATTCTAATACTGCCCACGTCTACTATATAGTTAGTTCGTGATGATTGACAGTGACAGTTCCGGTTTTGTTCATAATGAGTAAAGAAATCCGTACCCAACAGATCCCGCTTAAAGTTAAATAAACTTCCGTAAATCTGTCCAATTTCTGTCCGATTTGACAATGAATTGGTAATTTGACAATGGGAGAACATCTATTGTTATAATTTTAAAGAATTTATTGATTTGAGAGGACCCAAAATTAACAAATTGATAAGGGTTAGCCTTATGTGAATTTTTGGCAAAAATTGAGCTGCACAACAGGGCGATTCTTCTACTGCCCACGTTCTACTCTATAGTTAGTCGTGATGATTGACAGTGACAGTTCCGGGTTTGGTTCAAATGAGTCAAGAAATCCGTACCCAAGATCCCGCTAAAATTAAATTAAACTTAAAACTGATTTTGAGACGGGACCCAAAATTAACAAATTTGTTAAGGGGTTAAGCCTTTGTGAATTTTTTGGCGAAAATTCAACGCACAACAGGGCGATTATACTACTGCACACGTGTACTCTATAGTAGTCGTGATTGATTGACAGTTGACCAGTTCCGGTTTGTTCATAAATAAGTAAGAAATCCGTACCAAAGATCCCGATTAAAGTAAAATAAGACTTCGTAAATCTGTAATTTCGTATGATTGACAGTAAATTGGTATTGACAATGGGAGAACTCTATTGTTAAATAATTTAAAGAATATATTGATTTTGAGGACGACCCAAAAATTAACAAATTTGTTAAGGGTTAGCCTTTGTGAATTTTTTGGCGAAAAAAATTTTTCAACTGCACAAACAGGGCGATTCTACTAAATGCCCACGTGTACTCTATAGTTAGTTTGTTGCTGATGCCCCCACGTGACAGTTCCCGTTTGTCATAAATAAGTAAGAAAAATGCGGTACCCAAATATTCCTCTCAATTTAACTAAACTTAAGTAAAATCTGTCCCCCAATTTCTGTCGATTTGGCATGAATTGAGTTATTGTGACAATGGGAAGAACTCTATTGTAATAATTTAAAAGGGAAGTTATTGATTGAGACGGACCCAAAATAACAAATTGATAGGGGTTCGCCTTGTGAATTTTTTTGGCAAAAATTGAACTGCACAACAGGGCGATTCTACTAACTTTTCCACGTTCTACTCTATAGTAGTCCGTGATGATTGACAGTGACAGTTCCCGGTTTGGTTCATAAATGAGTATGAATCCGTACCAAAGATCCCGCTTAAAATTAAATAAACTTCCGTAAACGTCAATTTCTGTCGATTTGGACAATGAATTAGTTATTTGACAATGGAGAACTCATTGTAATAATTTTGTAAGAATTTATGATTTGAGACGGACCCCAAAATTAACAAATTTGATAAGGGGTTAGCCTTTGTGAATTTTTTGGCAAACAAATTCAACTGCACAACAGGCGATTCTACTTCTGCCCACGGTGTAGCTATGGTTAGTTGTGATGATTGACAGTGACAGTGCCGGTTGGATCATAAATGAGTAAGAAATCCGTACCCAAAAGTCCGCTTAAAGTTATTTACTAAACTTCCGTAAATCTGTCAATTCTGTCCGATTTGACAATAAATTGGTTATTGACAATAGGAGAACCTCTCCCCATTGTTAATAATTTTAAGAATTTATTGATTTTGAGCGGACCCCCCCCCAAAATTAACAAATTTGTATAATGGGGTTAGCCTTTGTGAATTTTTTTGGCAAAAAAATTCAACTGCACAACAGGCGATTCTACTACTGCACACGTGTACTCTATAGTTAGTCGTAAGATTGACAGTGGACAGTTCCGGTTTGGTTCATAATAATGAAAGAAATCGTACCAAAGATCCCGCTTAAGTAAAATAAACTTCCGTAAATCTGTCAATTTCTGTCTGATTTGACAGTAAATTGGTTATGACAATGGGAGGAACTCTATTGTTAATAATTTAAAGAATTATATTGATTTTGAGACGGATCCAAAATAAAAATTTGTTAAGGGGTTAGCCTTGTGAATTTTTTGGGGAAAAATTCAACTGCACAACAGGGCGATTCTAACTACTGCCCAACGTGTATCTATAGTTAGTTGTGATTGATTGACAGTGACAGACCCGGTTTGGTTCATAAATAAGTAAGAATCCGTACCCAAATATCTCTCAAATTTACCATAAACTTAAGTAAATCTGTCAATTCTAGTCCGATTGACAATGAATTTGTTATTTGACAATGGGAGAACCTATGTTAATAATTTAAAAGCATTTATTGATTTTGAGACGGACCAAAAATTAACAAATTTGAATTGATTTGATTGAAATTGAATTTTTTGGGAAAAAATTCAACTGCTCAACAGGGCGATTCTACTACTGCCCAGTCTACTCTATAGTAAGTCGTGATGATTGACAGTACAAGGTTCCTGGTTTGTTCATAAATGAGGAAGAAATCCGTACCCCAAGATCCGCTTAAGTAAATAAACTCCGTTAATCTGTCAATTTCTGTCGTTTGACGATGAATTGGTTATTTGACAATGGGAGAACTCTATGTAATAATTTTAAAGGAATTTATTGATTTTGAGATCCCCCCTTTTTGAATTTTTATTTTATTAGGACCAAAATTAACAAATTTTGATATGGGTTGCGGTTTTGAGTGGGGGCGTTAAGCCTTTGTGAATTTTTTGGCAAAAATTGAACTGCACAACAGGGCGATTTTCATACTACTGCCACGTCTACTCTATAGTAGTCGTGATGATTGACAGTGACAGTTCCCGGCGTTGGTTATAAATGAGTCAAGAAATCCGTACCAAAGATCCGTTAAAATTAAAACAACCTCCGTAAATCTGTCAATTTCTGTCGATTTGACAATGAATTAGTATTGACAATGGGAGAAAACTCTATTGTTAATAATTTTAAGAATTTATTGATTTGAGACTGGACCCAAAATTAACAAATTTGGATAAGGGGTTAGCCTTTGTGAATTTTTTTGCAAAAATTCAACTGCCAACAGGGCGATTCTACTCTGCCCACGTGTACTCTATAGTGTTGTGATGATTGACAGTGACAGTTCAGTTTGGGCATAAATGAGTAAGAAATCCGTACCCAAAGTCCCGCTTAAAGTTAATTTAAACTCCGTAAATCTGTCAATTCTGTCGATTTGACACTGAATTGGTTATTGACAATGGAGAACTCTATTGTTAATAATTTTTAAGAATTTATTGATTTGAGACGGGACCCAAAAATTAAACAAATTGATAAGGGGTTAGCCTTGTGGAACTTTTTTGCAAAAAAAAATTCAAACTGCACAACAGGCGATCTATACTGCCTTGTGTACTCTTCGTTAGGTGTGATGGATTGACAGTGACAGTCCGGTTTGGTTCATAAATGAGTAGAAATCCGTACCCAAAGTTCCCGCTCTAAAAGTATTTAAAACTTCCGTAATCTGTCATTTCTGGTCCGATTTGACAATGAATTGTTTATTTGACAATAAGAGAACTCCCTGTTAATAATTTTTTAGAAATATATTGATTTTTGAGACGGACCCAAAAAATTAACAAATGTTAGGGGGTAGCCTTTGTGAATTTTTTGGCGAAAATTCAACTGCACAACGGGCCCCCCGATTCTACTACTGCAACGTGTACTCTATAGTTAGTCGTGATGATTGGACAGTGACAGTTACCGTTTGTTCATAAATAAGTAAGAAATCCGTACCAAAAGATCCCGCTTAAAGTAAAAGAAACTTCTGTAAATCTGTCAATTCTGTCTGATTTGACTAGTAAATTGTATTTGGACAATGGGAGAACTCTTTTGTTATTAATTTTAAAGAATATATTGATTTTGAGACGTGACCCAAAATTAACCAAATTTGTTAAGGGTTAGCCTTTGTGCATTTTTTGCAAAAAAATTCAACTGCACAAACAGGCGTTCTTTCTGCCCCACGTGTCTCTATAGTTAGTTGGAATGATTGACAGTGACATTCCGGTTTGTTATAAATGAGTAAGAAATCCGCCTACCAGAAGTTACCGCATTAAAGTTATTAAACTTCGTAAATCTGTCAATTCTGTCGATTTTTTTGTCCCCCCAATGAATGGGTTATTTGACAATGGGAGAACTCTATTGTAAGAATTTTTAAATAATATATTGATTTTGAGACGGAAACCAAAATTAACAAATTTGTTAAGGGGTTAGCCTGTGAATAATTTTGGCAATAATTCTTAACTGCACAACCAGGGCGATTCTACTACTGCTACGTCTACTGTAAAGTTAGTCGTGATAATTGACTGTGACAGTTCCCGGTTTGGTTCATAAATAAGTAGAAATCCGTACCCAAAGACCGCTCAAAGTTAAATAACTTCGTAACAATCTGTCAATTTCTGTCCGATTGACACTAATTGGTTATGTGACAATAGAGGAACTTCTCTCCACTTGTTAATAATTTGCCTAGACAATTATTGATTTGAGACCGGTCCCAAATACAAATTGTTAAGGGGTTGCTTTGTGAATTTTGGCGAAAAATGCAACTGCAAACAGGGCGATTCTACTAATGCACTCGTGATACTCTAAGTTAGGCGTGATGATGGGACAGTGACAGTCTCCCGGTTTGCGTCATAAATAAGTAGAAATCCGTTACCAAAGATCCCGCTTCAAAGTTAATTAAACTTCCGTAAAATCTTAATTCTGTAATTGATTTGAAAATGTCATTGGTTATTTGACAATTAGGGAACTCCCTTGTTTATAATTTTGTAGAAATATTGATTTTGAGACGGACATAAAATAGATAAATTGTTAAGGGGTTTGTTGTGAATTTTTGGGCAAAAAAGTCAACTGCACAAAGGGCGATTCTACTACTGCCTAGTCTAGTGTAAAAGTTAGTCGTGATAATTGACAGGACAGGTCCCGGTTAGTCATAAATGAGTAAGAAATCCCGTACCAAAAATTCCCGCTTAAAAGTCCCAATAAAACCTCCCCGTAAATCTGTCAATTCTGTCCGATTTACAATGAATTGGTTATTTGACAATGAGAGAATCCCTTGTTAATAATTTTGTAGAATATATTGATTTTGAAACGGAACCCAAAATTAAAAAATTTGTTAAGGGGTTTAGCCGTTGTGATTTTTTGGCGAAAATTCAACTGCACAAACAGGGCGGATTACTACCACTGCACAACGTGTACTCTATAGTTAGTCGTGATGATTTGACAGTTGAGAGTTCCCGGTTTAATCATAAATAAGTAGAAACCGACCCAAAGATCCCGCTTAAATAAAATAAACTTCCGTAAATCTGTCAATTTCTGTCCTATTTGACAGTTAAATTGGTTATTGACAATGCGGAGAACTCTATGTTAATAATTTTAAAGAATTATTGATTTTGAGACGGACCCCAAACTTAACCAAATTGATAAGGGGTTAGCTTTTGTGAATTTCGGCAAAAAATTCAACTGCACAAACGGGCGATTCTACTACTGCCTTGTGTAACTCTATAGTAGTTGTGATGATTGACAGGTGACAGTTCCTGTTTGATCATAAATGAGTAGAAAATCCGTACCCAAAGTCCCGCTTAAAAGTTATTTTAAACTCCGTAAATCTGTCAATTCTGTCCGATTTGGACAATGAATTGGTTATTTGAACAATAAGAGAACTCCCTTGTAATAATTTTTAGAATTATATTGATTTTGAGACGGAACCAAAATTAACAAAATTTGTGAAGGGGTAGCCTTTGTGAATTTTTTGGCGAAAAATTCATGCACAAACAGGGCGATTTACTACTGCACCACGTGTACTCTATAGTTAGTTCGTGAGATTGACAGTGACAGTTCGGTTTGTCATAAATAAGTAAGAAAATCCGTACCCAAAGATTCCCGCTTAAAAGTAAAATAAAACTTCTGTAAATCTGTCAATTCTGTCTGATTTGACAGTAAATGGTTCACATTTGACAATGGGAGAACACTTTTGTTATTAATTTTAAAGAATTATATTGATTTTGAGACGGAACCAAATTAACAACAATTGTTAAAGGGGTTAGCCTTTGTGAATTTTTGCCAAAAAAGCAACTGCACAACAGGGCGATTCTACTTCTGCCCACGTGTACTCTATAGTTAGTTGTGATGATTGACTGTGACTTCCCGGTTTGTTATAATGAGTAAGAATCCGTTACCCAAAGTTCCGCTTAAAGTTATTTAAACTTCCGTAAATCTGTCAATTTCTGTCCGATTTGACAAATGAATTGGTTATTTGACAATGGAGAACTCTATGTTAATAATTTAAATAATATATTGATGAGAGGAACCAAAATTAACAATTGTTAAGGGGTTAGCTTTGTGATATTTTGGCAATAAATTCAACTGCACAAACAGGGCGATTCCTACTACTGCCTTCACGTCTACGTATAGTTAGTCGGGAAATTGACTGTGACCAGTTCCCGGTTTGGTCATAAATAAGTAAGAAATCCGTACCCAAAGATCCCGATCAAAGTTAAATAAACTTCCCGTAAATCTGTCAATTTTCTGTCCGATTTGACACTAAATGCGTTATTTGGACAATGAGAGAATCCCTTGTTAATAATTTTGTAGAATATATTGATTTTGAGACGGTCCTCCAAAATTAACAAATTTGTTAAGGGTTAGCTTTAGTGAATTTTTGCGAAAATTCAACTGCCACAACAGGGCGATCTACTACTGCACTGTGTACTCTATAGTAGTCGTGATGAATTGACAGTGACAGTTCCCGGTTTGGTTCATAATAATTAAGAAATCCGTAGCCAAAGATCCCGCTCAAAGTTAAATAAACTCCCCCCCCCCCCCCCCCCGTAAATCTTTCAATTTCTGTCCGATTTGAAAATGAATTGGTTATTTGACAATTAGGGAAATCCCTTGTTATAATTTTGTAGAATATATGATTTTGAGACGGACATAAAATAGAAAAATTGGTAAGGGTTTGTTGATGAATTTTTTGGCAAAAAATTTCAACGCACAACAGGGGGATTCGACTACTGCTACGTCTACTGTAAAGTTAGTCGTGATAATTGACAGTGACAGTCCCGGTAGTTCATAAATGAGTAAGAAATCCGTACGCCAAAAATTTTTTTTTCCCGCTTACAGTTAAATAAAACCTCCGTAAATCTGTCAATTCTGTCCGATTTAACAAATGAATTGGTTATTTTACAATGAGAGAACTACCCTTGTTAAATAATTTGTAGAATATATGATTTGAAACGGACAAAATTAACAATTTGTTAAGGTTAGCCTTTGTGAATTTTGGCGAAAAATTCAACTGCACAACCAGGGCGATTCTACCACTGCACACGTGTACTCTATAGTTAGTCGTGCGATTGCAGTGAGAGTTCCGGTTTAATTCATAAATAAGTAAGAAATCCGTACCAAAGACTCCCGCTTAAAGTAAAATAAACTTCGTAAATCTGTCAATTTCTGTCGATTTGGACAGTAAATTGTTTTTGACAATGGGAGAACTCTATTGTTAATAATTTTAAAGAATTTATTGATTTTGAGACGGACCCAAATAACAAATTGATAGGGGTTAGCCTGTGTGAATTTTCCGGCAAAAATGCAACTGCACAACAGGGCGGATTCTACTACTGCCCACGTCTAATTATAGTGGCGTGATGATTGGACAGTGGACAGTCCCGGTTTGGTTCATAAATGAGAAAGAAATCCGTACCAAAGATCCGCTTAAAATTAAATAACTTCGTATAAATCTGTCAATTCTGTCCCCCCCCCCCCCCCCCGCATTTGACAATGAATTGGTTATTGACAATGGGCGAACTCTATTGTTAATAATTTGTAAGAATTTATTGATTTTGGGACGGACCGAAAATAACACAAAATTTGATAAGGGGTTAGCCATGTGAATTTTTTGGCAAACAAATTCAACTGCACAACAGGGCGATCAATACTGCCCACGGTACTCTATAGTTAGTGTGATGATTGACAGTGACAGGTTCCTGTTTGGTTCATAAATGAGTAGAAATCCCCCGTACCCAAAGTTCCCGCTTAAAAGTTATTAAAACTCGTAAAATCTGTCAATTTCTGGCGATTTGACAATGAATTGGTTATTTCGAACCAGGGTGAACTCTATTGTTAATAATTTTAAATAAATATATTTGGATTTTTTGAGACGGACCCAAAAATTACAATTTGTTTAAAGGGTAGCCTTTGTGAATATTTTGGCAAAAAATTCAAACTGCAAAAACAGGGCGATTATACTTACTGCCTACGTACTACTGTAAAGTTAGGTCGTGAAATTGACTGTGGACCGTTACCGGTTTGGTTCATAAATAGTAAGAAAGCCGTACCAAAGATCCGCTCAAAGTTAACTAAACTTCCGTAAAATCTGTCATTTCTGTCCGATTGACACTGAATGGTTATTTGACAATGAGAGAACTCCCTTGTTAATAATTTTGTAGAATATAGTTGATTTGAGGACGTGACCCAAAATTAACAAATTTGTTAAGGGTTAGCCCCTTTGTGAATTTTTTGGTGAAAATCAAACTGCCAACAAACAGGGCGATTCTACTACTGCACTCGTGTACACTCTATAGTTAGTCGTATGGATTGGACAGTGACAGTTCCCGCGTTTGTCATAAATAAGTAAGAAACCGTACCAAAGATCCCGCTCCAAAGTAAATAAACTTCCGTATAATCTGTAATTTCGTCCGATTGACAATGAATTGGTTATTTGACAATGGGAGAACTCTATGTTAATTAATTTTAAAGAATTTATTGGATTTTGAGACGCGAAACAAAATTAACAAATTTGATAAGGGTTAGGCCTTTGTGAATTTTTTGGCGATAAATTTCAATCGCACAACAGGGTGATTCTACAACTGCCCACGTGTATCTATAGGGGTTTTTTTAGTTGTGATGATTGGACATTGACATTTCCCGGTTTGGTTCATAAATAAGTAAGAAATCCGTACCCCAAAGATCCGCTTAAAGTAAAATAAACTTCCGTAAATCTGCAATTCTGTCTTAGTGACAGTAAAATTGTTATTTGACAAGGGGAGAACTCCATTGTAATAATTTTGTAGAATATATTGATTTTGAGACGGACCCAAAAATTACAAATTTGTTAGGGGTTAGCCTTTGTGAATTTTTGGCGAAAAATCAACGCACAACAGGGCGATTATACTACTGCCCACGTCTACTCTATAGTAAGTCGTGATGATTGACAGTGACAGTTCGGGTTTTGGGTTCATAAATGAGTAAGAAATCCGTACCCAAAGATCCCGCTTAAAGTTAAATAAACTTTCCGAAATCTGTCAATTTCTGCCCGATTTGACAATGAATTGGTTTATTGACAATGGGGAACTCTATTGTTAATAATTTTAAAAAATTTTATTGATTTTGAGATGGACCCAAATTTTAAACAAATTTGATAGGGGGTTTTAGCCTTTGTGAATTTTTTGGCAAAAAATTGAACTGCACAACAGGGCGATTCTACTACTGGCCACGTCTACTCTATAGTTAGTCGTGATGATTGACAGTGACAGTTTCCCGGTTTGGTTCATAAATAGTAAGAAATCCGTACCCAAAGTCCCGCTTAAAATTAAAAAATTTCCGTAAATCTGTCAGTATCTGCCCGATTTGACAATGAAATAGTCATTTGTCAATGGGAGAACTCATTGTTAAAAATTTTTTAAGAATTTATTGATTTTGAGACGGACCCAAATTAACAAATTTGAAAAGGGGTTCCCCTTTGTGAATTTTTTTGCAAAAAATTCAACTGCCAACAGGGCGATTCTACTTCTGCCCACGTTACTCTATAGTTAGTGTGATGATTGACATGACATTCCCGGTTTTGGTTCTAAATGAGTAAGAAATCCGTACCCAAAGTTCCCGCTTAAAGTTATTTAAACTTCCGTAAATCTGTCAATTTCTGTCCAAATTTGACACTGAATTGGTTATTTGACAATGGGGAACTCTATTGTTAATAATTTTTAAGAATTTATTGATTTTGAGAGGACCCAAATTAAAAAAATTTGAAAAGGGGTTTAGCCTTTGTGAATTTTTTGGGCAAAAAATTCAACTGCACAACAGGGCGATTCTACTACTGCCCTTGTGTACTCATAGTTAGTTGTGATGATTGAAAAGTGACAGTTCCGGGTTTTGGGTTCATAAATGAGTTAAGAAATCCGTACCCAAAGTTCCCGCTTAAAGTATTTAACTTCCGTAAATCTGTCAATTTCTGTCCGATTTGACAATGAATGGTTTATTTGACAATGGGTGAACTCTATTGTTAAAATTTTTTAAATAATATATTGATTTTGAGACGGACCCAAAATTAAACAAATTTGTTAAGGGTTAGCCTTTGTGAATATTTTGGCAAAAAATTCAACTGCACAACAGGGCGATTCTATTTACTGCCTACGTCTACTGTAAAGTTAGTCGTGATAATTGACGTGACGTTCCCGGTTTGTTCTAAATAAGTAAGAAATCCGTACCCAAAGATCCCGCTCAAAGTTAAATAAATTTCCGTAAATCTGTCAATTTCTGTCCGTTTTTGACACTAAATTGGTTATTGACAATGAGAGAACTCCTTTTTTAATAATTTTGTAGAATTATTGATTTTGAACGGACCCAAAAATTAACAAATTTGAAAGGGGTTTACCCTTTGTGTTTTTTTGGAAAAATTCAACTGCAAACGGCGATTCCTACGCCTGTGTACTCTATATTTTTTTTGGATGATTGACGGACGTTCCGGTTTTGGGTTTTCA
>JAMZAV010011091.1:0-45575 GCA_024449915.1 Sweltsa coloradensis | reverse complement strand
CCACTTCAATCGCGTTGGGAATTGCACCTTCCCTTTGAGCCCCCGGGACAATGTCAAACCCAAAAATGAAAGACGTGATACCCACTGGAAACCCCCTTTCCCTTCCGAGGGTTCTGACCAGCACCCTTTCCATAATCCCAGGCTAGTTTGCTAACCCAACGGGACGGCCTTACCAAAAACCTTTTGTCTTTTTTTTATTTTTTATTTTTTATTTCCATTGATGTAAATACTTTTTTTTTTCCTTACTTTCATCCCCTTTTTTCAAATTTCTTTATTTTTAAATTAGAAAACAAAAGAATGTACAAAAAACCCCAAACCATAACTATTTCATTAACTTTCAATATTACAGGCGGTTGGCGAAATATGACAAAACGGTTGAAGCGCCTTTTTTCACTCGTTGTATTTTCGTCTTGTGGTACTTTTATTGTGTTGGTTTTGTGATATTTACAGGAATTTTGTTATGTGTGTATTTATTTTCTTACTTTGTAAATCTAATTTTTTTTGTTTCTTTCAGATTTGGTCGTCTCGTGAGTCTAGCTAAAACCACAAAAATTCAAATGTAACATCCACGGGGCTCCGTCTTGCTAACAAAACAGGGCCAACACGACTTCTTCACCTATGACCGTTATTAATAAAACATCTCACGTTTTCAAATGGATTCACTGTGTGTTTTTTTTCGTTTTCATATGTGATAAGAATGCAATAAAATAAAAAATAATATTTTTATATTTTATGAAAATACCTATTTCGAATTACAATATATCGAACTTGTTCGAATTGGCTACCAATTGCCATTGTTTTTTGTAACTTGTAGTTTTTTTTTGTTAAAGTAGACAAGTGATAAATACATAAAGAGGACACATTTAATTGACCTTTTATATAGTCAAATAAAGATGATTTTAAGATAATACCGGTACTTGCTAAATTTTTTATAGTATTAACCTTTCTCTGAACACACAAAAAGTTGATCCTCATTTGAAATTTTAAAAATATGCATGTTCTTTCCAACAAAATGAAAACTGTCAAACAGTAAAATGATAAAGCCTATTAAATTTCAACTTAAAAATTCAAGGCTTTAGCCACATCAACGGGGCATTATTTACGAAAATAGTTCACAATTTAGCTCGGGTGCCGTTGGTCTGGTGTTAATTGAATTTTGTACTTAAAACCTTTCGCTCGATCCGTGAATCAAAAAGAACTGTGCGTGAAGGCAAAATTATTCGAATGCGTTCGTTTAAATTTTTCGCGCGCAAAACCTTTCGTCCAAAAACTAAAATTTTATGCCGTATAATAGCCTACTATTAAATTGTTGAAATCGTCGAAATGGTTTGAAAGTTAGTGCGTGGGTGATTGAAAGTGTTCAAATTCAATGGTGTTCTAAACCAAGTGTTTGAAATAAGTGTTCTATTCTATGGGTGACGCCCATCATGCCGACCAAGATGAAGCTGTACTCGGTGGAATACTCGGCTCGACCCTCAGGGACCGGAGATTCTCGAAGCAGATTTTTGCCGTGGATCATTGCAGAGATAAAACGACGGAAGACGGCGGGAGAAGGTAGGCCTAGTGCCCACGCCCTACAACCCCACATGGCCTACAATAATAGGCCTAGCCTGCTGGTGTTCATAATACCCTACACAATTTAAACACTTGTTTACCCAAGTTGTGTAGAATTTCTCGAGTCTTTGCCCCGGCCACCTACCCCCATGCCCTCCCCTTGCTTGTGGATGGTTCTGACCAAAACAGGCTTGTCCACCCCGCGTTTCTCCACGTATCCATTAATTTCCCTACCTTTGAAAACATATGTGTACTTATTATCTAACTATAATAAACTACATTATTGGCAGGACGAAATACGACCTAACAGTTGCGCGCCCTTAAACCTAATAAACTTATTATTATTACGTATTATCTTTTTCCCAAAACATTCCCAACATGACATACAATTCACATTGCTGGAGGTAAAAAATTAGAGCATAGCCCCATAACAAAAATTTGTCTTACCACCAGGAAAATATACCTACCCCAATACAATATAGAATATACAAAACACATTCAACAATATATAACACATAATAACAATATAGGCCTACTCAATAATCTCAATATTAGAAAAACACAAAATATCACAAAAAATTACTCATAGATAACACACATAAATGTAATATAAAACGATGGCAAGTGTGAGTGTGAATTTGAGTGTGAATGGGAATATGAGTGTATGTGTACATGTGAGTGAGTGGTATTCGTGTTAACTGGTATAATCTTGACTGTTTTATTAATGTTATTCTAAGGTCTCTCCGAAATTTATGAAAATCTTGTTCTGTTTCGGACCTCATAAGACAGAGCATTCCAATCTCTAACAGATCGACAGAAAAAAAAATTTCTGATACTGCGTTGTTCTAGCAAAGGAGGTCAACATTCATTAGGTACCGTAGGGATACATTTCTATCAACACTTCGCATTTTTATTTTTTTTTTTTTTTTTAACTAGGAAAACAATATTATCATTAAACACACCATTAACTAATCTCATCAACTTTCAATATCAGAGGTGGCGCAATATGACCTAACCGGTTGAAGCGCCCTAGTTCCTAACGTCGTCGTATATCATTTCCACAGAGAGCTCGGATTTGCAAAGTAGGCGAATTATATTTTGCAACGATTTATGTAGGATGTACCATGCCCAATGGTACACTTCCATAGGCCTATGTACCTATACACTCCCCGAAACTAGAGGCGAGCTTCTGGCAATCGGCGTCAAATGCTGTCGGGGATACCTCCCCTTTTCCCCCGACGACGATAACAGCGACCCCAAAAGAACGATGACACAGACGACCGCGACGTGAAACACACCTTTCCTCCCCTTACCCGTGGCTGGTTCCTCCTCCCCATATCACCTAGGCCAGAGTGGCGCTTTTTGACCTAACAGTTGACGCGCCCATAATAACCATAACCATTCAAAGAAATAATTTTTCTACACCCATCACCATAAATAAATAAATAAATAATAAATAAATTTTATTTAGAGTCTACCCACTCAGTTATATAACTTTTTGATTTTCAGTGGGGGACTTTAAATCAAAGCGACCAAGCCAACCATGTAGGCCCCGATCACTTTGTCATTGTTTCCCTCTTTAAACTACCTTTTAAAACAATATATTAGCCTAGAAATCTAACGAACATCAATCTTAATTTACTAACAATTTCACAGGAGGTGCAATATGACCTAACCGTTTGAATCGCCCTAGTTTCTCACGTCGTCGTTATTGTTCTCCGAACTCTTTATTTTCCGTCAGTCGTCGTCGGGGGCCTCTCCCCTCTTGAAGACCTCTCCGACGACGGCGACAACTGTGACAACACGAACGATGACAAAGCGATGGGCGACCACGACTGTTAATCCCTCCTTTCCTTCCCCTATAGGCCTACCCGTCGCTGGTTCAGACTACTTCGGGACTTTCCTCCTACATCCTCTATGCTAATGTGGCGCATTATGATCTTATGGTTGACGCGGCCTTAATCCAAATAAACTTAAGTAAAAATATATAGGCCTACCAATATGAAGCCTTGCGGATTCTGTTAAATCTCTCTCAATCATCATGAACTTCTATTATGACACCAACATGGGCGGCTCAAGCGTACTCTGGTTCTCTGGGACTCTGGTGGTTGGTGGTTGGGATTGAGTCCTCTGAAATAGCCCTCGGACATCCCTTCACAATAACCCTAACTCCAATATAGCTACCAATTGTTAGAGGCGAGCTCTGGCATCGTCGTCGGGGACACCTCCCATTTCCCTAGACGACGACGACCTCCCTGATGACGATGACAATGACACAACGAACAATGACGACCGCGACGTGAGAACCCCTCTTTCGCTACCCGTGGCTGGTTCTCAACAGCATGGGGCCCTCCTCCCCAATACCTAGACTAAAGAGGCGCATGTTGACCTAACGGTTGACGCGCCCAAATGCTATTAAACAAAAAAATGATTATGATGACGGCGCCAAGTTTCACCGGAGAAGCGTTGGCCCAGTTAATGGCTCTGCTAATCGTACAAATAGTGAGAGCTGTAAAGGGGGGAAAACACTTGGATTTTTGCAAACCCGGGATACCAGCGTGAAATTTTGCATGGGGTAGATAAAAATATCAGAATTAAAATCCGCCGGGAGGCAAGCGATATCCCCCCACCCCCAAACCCCCTAAATCATCCCCTAAATTAGAATAATTCATAGCTCTAACCCAAAAAAGAATTATTATTCAAATTTTTACTAAAATTATGTTTTAATGTGTTTTAACCTAATCGGCTATTCTCATTTCCTAACCACATTTTTTCAACCCCCATCCCTAATTGTTTTAATATTTTTACCTTAATTTCCAGCATTCACCAGTGAGGCACCTAGGGAGTTATCAGCATGAAATTGGCATGATGGTTCATAATAACCTGAAAAATAATAATCCCCCGGGGAGGCAAGCGATATTCCCCCCCTTTTGTTCTCTACCACCCTTAACTTTGGGACAAAACGAAAGGTAGTATTTAATACATTTTGATATTTCAATTGCTGATTAAAATTATGAGTCGATGTGTTTATGTCCAGTCACAAATCATTCATACAAAACAAACAACTTTTCACCCCAACCCTAATAATCATACTTTTAGTGACAAACAATGTTGAGTAAGTTACTAACATGAAATTTGGCATGGTGGTAGATAAAATATAATAATTACTATTCTGTTGGAGGCAAACGATATTTACCCCTCGTCCCCTCTATCATCCCTTAAAATTGGAATTGGTAGGCTACTAGTCGTATTTATACATTGTAATTATTAAAATTATCCAATAATATTATGCTCTAAGCATGTTTCCATCCAATCAACCAAATTTCTCGTGTTTTTTCTACCCCCACCCCTAATAGTGATTTTTTCATAAACACTTATTAGCATGAAATTTGGCATGGGGTAGATAAAAATATAAGAATTACTTTTCCCTTTGGGGAAGTAAACGATATTTCACACCAAGTCATCCCTAAAATTGGAAAGCGTGTTCAATGATTCGTTTTTTTCATGGGTGGTTATCTGGAAGTATTCAATTAAAAAATCAAATTAAAAATTCAATAGTTTTAGTTTATTTAAGGGGTCCGGCAGTTTGTATCTTACGTATGTTAAGTTAGCCATTACTAAGGTACATTTAAAAAAAATACATACAAACTTAAGTTTTATTTTTCCCCCTGGTTTTAGAATTTAATTGTTAACACTTACCATCTTTCGTTACACCGAGTATGTAGCTGGAAACTATATCTTGTACCATGTAATCATAGATACCAACGCATGTAAAATGCTTATTATTGTATTTCTTAAATAAACTAAAACTATTGAATTTTAAATTTGATTTTTTTAAATTTAATACATTCTCCAGATAACCACCCATGAAAAAACGAATCTTGAAACACGCTTTCCAATTTTTAAGGGATGCACTTTGGGGGGAAATATCGTTACTTCCCAACGGAATAGTAATTTTTATATTTTTACTATCACCATGCCAAATTTTCATGCTAATAAGTGTTGATGAAAAAAAAACCTGTTAGGGTGGGGGTAGAAAAACACGAGAAATTAGGTTGATTGGATGGAAACATGCCTGAGCATAATATTATTGGATAATTTAATAATTTTTAATGTATTGAATACGACCTAGTACCAATTCCAATTTTAAGGGATGATAGAGGGCACGAGGGGTTTAAATATCGTTTGCCTCCCCACGGAATATAATTATTATATTTTATCTACCACCATGCCAATTTCATGCTAATAAGTGTTGATGAAAAAAATCACTATTAGGGGTGGGGGTAGAAAAAACACGAGAAATTAGGTTGATTGGATGGAAACATGCTTGAGCAAAAATATTATTGGATAATTTTAATAATTAGGCCTACAATGTATAGAATACGACCCAGTACCAAATTTCCAATTTTAAGGGATTGATAGAGGGCACGAGGGGTGAAATATCGTTTGCCTCCCAACGGAATAGTAATTATTATATTTTTATCTACCACCATGCCAAATTTTATGTTGGTAACTTACTTAACATGGTTTGTCACTAAAAGTATGATTATTAGGGTTGGGGTGAAAAAGTTTTTTGTTTTGTATGAATGATTTGTTGACTGGACTATAACCCCATCGACTCATAATTTTAATCAGCAATTGAAATATTCAAATGTATTAATACTACCTTACGTTTTTCCCCAAAGTTAAGGTGGTAGAGAACAAAAGGGTGGAATATCGCTTGCATCCCGGCGGATTATTATTTTTTAGGTTATTATGAACCATCATGCCAAATTTTATGCTGATAAACTCCCTGGTGCCTCATGGTGAATGCTGGAAATCAAGGTAAAAATATTATAAACAATTAGGGATGGGGGTTGAAAAAATGTGGTTTTAGGAAATGAGAATAGGCCGATTAGGTTAAAACACATTAAAACAAATTTTAGTAACTAATTTGAATAAAAAACTTTTTTGGGTTAGAGCTAGAATTATTCTAATTTTAGGGGATGATTTAGGGGGTGTTGGGGGTGAGATATCGCTTGCCTCCCGGCGGATTTTAATTTGATATTTTTATCAAACCCCCCTGCAAAATTTCACGCTGGTATCCGGATTTGCAATTTTTTCCGCTAACAGCTCTCACTAAAACCGATTCAAGAGAAAAGGTCCACATCGCAAAACATCAGCTAGTATGAAAGTGAAGGTAAGTATTTTACTCCCCGAAAATAGAGGCGAGCTCTGGCAATCGTCGTCGGGGACCTTTCCCCCTTCCCTTGACGACCCGACGACGATGACGACAATGATACCACGAACGATGACAAAGACAATGACGACCGCGACGTGAGAACCTCCTTCCTCGCCTTACCCGTGGCTGGTTTTGACTAGCATGGGTTCTTCTTCCCCATATCCCCTAGGCTAGAGTGGTGCATTATGACCTAACGGTTGACGCGTCCTTAATCCAAGTAAACAAAAAACCAACGAACGATGACGATGACAAAGACGACCGCGACATGAGAACCCACCATCCTCAACTAAACGTGGCTGTTTCTGACGACATGGTCCCCTCAACAATATTCCTAGTCTAGAGCAGCGCATTATGACCCTAAGGTTGACGCGCCCTCAATGCTTATTTACCTAAAAAAATTACTACCTATGATGACGGCGCCAAGTTTCACTAAAGATGCAACTTGTTTAACTAAATTTAATTCACACCAAAAACATTTCACTTTTCATTAAAAAACTTATTTTATCAATATATCAATCACTGCCAACTCAGGCTGTGCAATTTAACCTAACCAGTTGAAGCGCCCTACAGTTTCTCACGTCGTCTTCCTTCGCGCCCTTTGCTCCTCACAATAACATCTACGCCAGTGCTTCCCAAACTTTATAGATCGCCAAACGTTCGCAACCCACCCAATAATATTTAACATCTATAGTAGGCTAGATCAACCCCGTCTGGGCCCGGGTAAATTGGCCCGAGCAGGCTGGCAAACGTAAAAGGCGATTCTAGAGAAAAAGTCCACCTCGCAAACATCAGCTAGGCCTAATAAAAAGAAGAGGATATGTTACTCCCCAAATCAAAGGGGGCGAGCCTGGCAATCGTCGTGGGGGACCTTGCCCCTTTCCCCCTTGACCCCCCCCGACGACTGAATGACACAACAAACGAGAAAAAGACGATGACGACCGCGCGTGAAACCCCCTTTTCCTCCCCTTTTCCTTTGGGGTTTTTCCCAAAATGGGCTCCTCCCCCCCCCCCCCCCCTGGGTTTTAGAGTGGTGCATTCTGCCCAAATTTGACGGCCCCTTAAATCCAAATAAACCAAAAAGGGGCCCTCCTCCATCGCTTTATGACCTAGAGGCGATGCGCAGTTAATCCAAAAGGGCCTTAACCAAACAAAGTAAGGGGGGGGGTATTTTTGAAGTAAGACCTTTTTATTAACTTAAAAGTATTATTTCATTTCATGATAACGGCGATAAAAACTTTTTAAATTTCTTTTTCAATGAAATTTATTTAAAAACTTTATTTTACATAAAAACACATTAAATTTTTTTTTCAAAAAGGGGAAGGAAAGGATGGGGGGCGGGACTAGTGTTAAAATTAAAAATTTTTCCCCGTGAAAATTTTCATAAAAAATTTTCAATTCATTGAAAATTTTAAAGGGCCGTGATTAAAAATTTTTCAAGTTTTTTTTTTTTTAGTTTTTAATTATGCAGTTGGTTTTCGTATTTAGTTTTGGCTAGCCTTTTGCACCAAAATGGGTCTAATCATGCGGGGCCCCTAGCCAAAACAGAGGCATGAAAAAGGGGCCAGAAGTTTATCAATGTGGGAGCTCATGGTACTTGCAAATACAAGCCTGCAAATGAAGGTCTCTAACTTATTATTTTTGTAGGTTGTATAGGAAATAGTCTGGTTGGGCCCAAACCGAAAAAATCCATCTTTAATTAGCGCAAATGCTAGAGGGTTATGCAAAAACTTAAATGTCTAGGGTAGGGCCTACCCTAGGGGAAGGGAAAAGACCGGGCAAACTTTATTTGGGGTGTAGGCTTCGCCTCCAATTAGTCTGTAGGTCCGATTGTTTGTAAGACTACTGGGGCTTCGAAAACGTTTTTTCAGGTGTGTTTTTTTGGATGAGCGTAATTTTTTTACAAAAAAAAAGCGAAAATTTGCTATTTTCACGAAAAATTTATTTTCGATCGGCTTAAAAAGGGTGGTTTCAAAGTCAGAGATTTCAAAGGCCCCCAAAAAAATTTCATCGAAATTGGAGTATCGGTTTGCCAGAACGTTTTAACAAACAAACACAAATCAAAAAAATTCCGGTTTTTTTTCTCAAGTTAGTAAAAGGGAATCTTCGCGTCGCTCGCTACGCTCATCCAATAATTATTTTTCTTTAACCATCCAAACTTTGGGGTGTTTTTTTTACATTTTGAAATATAATATTTTTGGGCCCTATTTGCTTTTGTTTTCATTCAGTTGGGTACTATCCAATTCAATATTAAACATTTTTGTCTCAACATTTTTTTCAAAATGTAGGCCTTTTCGCTTTTAAAAACTCCAAGAATAAAATTAATCAACAAGATATTGCACAGGCCTTTTTGACTTTTCCACCCAGCCTAGTCCCACTGTGGGCCTACACCCTTGATAGAAATAAATTATTTTTATTTATAATATGGTAAAAAAATTTAAAAATAACAGTTTAACAACCTTAAATTTTCACAAAAATTTTCATAAAAATTTCAGAAATTTTAAAAGATTTTTTTTTTTTCTGAAATTCCCATCATAGGCAGGACAAAAAAGGGGCCCAAACGCAGAGTTTGACGTGGAATTTATTTAGTGATTTATTAACCTTTAAATTTCACATCAAAAATTTTTCCCAAAAATTGATTTTTTTCTTTTTCAAATAAATTTTAAATAGCTTAATTTTTTTCTTTTTCTATCATCCAAAATTTATTTCTTATATACACTTAAAGTATAATCCCCAAACACCCCTTTAACTTATTTAATTCACTTTCATACATCACAGGCGGTCAATATGCCCAACGGTTTGAAGCGCCCTATTTCTCACATCGTCAAAACGGGGGGCCTACACAGGCGAGTGTGGGAATTTTGTTCGAGTTTTGGGGTTTCTGTTGATTAGTCTTTTACGTCTGTACGTCCATCGAGTGGCGATTTTCACGCGCAAGGATTTGATAATTTTAGATCTTTTGTTTCAAAACTTTGTTTTTTTTTAATTGTTTTTATCCCCAAAAGCACATCTTTCGCAGAAATATTGGACGCGTTTGGGAAAAGAATTACAGAAAAAAGTATGTTTTACTTTTAAATTTGTTTTTACGGTTCTAACGTCGAACTTTTTGATCCCCAAAAGTCCAAAAAAATTGCGAAGGACAATATCTCAACTAAACTTTCACGATATTCACGGCAATTTCTTTTAAAAAAAAAATTCTGATATAATTTCGAATTCGATACTTAGGCCTACGTACACTCCTTCTTTGTGAAGGTTCATTATTGTGTAGTTGTTAACATTACGGTAAAACGATGACGATTCGGATTATTAAAAACGCATTTTAAATTTCACTCTGCTTTTTTTTATATATGCCTACTTCCCAAATAACCATTTTTATGTACGGGCATAAGGTTATCTGAAAAAGGTACGGGAGTTCCGAAATATGGGAAATTTTTTAAAAAGTAAGGGGTATAGGAAACCCCCGGTACAGTCAGTGATGTTTTGTAACTTTTTTTATTTTTTATTTTTCAAATAATTTCAAAATAACATTTTCGGATTTTCAAAACTTTTTCGTGACCCCCCAGTGGGAAACGCTGATGTGCGCTAATTATCACAGCAGCCACTTTTGTTTTTTTAACCCCGATCATTTCTTAAAAAATATTCCCAAAAATTTCCCATTTTAGGTTGTTGCGCGCCTTTAAAACATGAATACAAAAAAATATTTCTTTATTTTTATTCAAATAAACATTTTCTTTTGTTATCACGAAAATCCCAATTCCCCCCATCACTATCATTTTCTTTTTTCATAACTTAGGAAAAATAATCATCGTCACAACAAAAACTCTTTCATAATTTTAAATACACAGGGGGCCGCAAAAAGGGTGCGTCCATTTTTTCTTCGTCGTGTCTTTTGGGAATTTTAACTTTTTAATTAATTAAAGGAAAACATCGTCCGACGGCGGGGGCCTGGGCGAGGCCTACGATTATGCGGCCTAAAAGACTGCATAATTTTCCCCTTCTGCTTTCATTACTCTCCGGCTTAAAATAAATAATAATAAAAAAAATTGTATTTAGATCACCCACTCTTTTATAACTGATTTTTAGTGGGGGGCTTTTAAAACAAAGCGACTAACAACCCGTGGCCCCCACGCAATCGCGAGTGAGCGTAAGAACAAAGACGTATTTTTAAAGGAATATAGCAATCAGTGGATGGACGTGCGAAAACCCCCGAAACAACGCCAAATAAAAAAGGCCGATTCGCACAACTCGAATTAATTAGTGCTTTGTTCTAGGACGGCTCCAAATTTACCGTTTACAAACTCCTAAAAAAAGAATGAGGGGCTTTAAGTCAAAATCGAATTAAAAAACTTCTTACTATGGCGGGAATCGACCCTAGACCTTTTCATTGGAAGCAGATCGCTAACCACAAACCAACACCACAATTATAAAATGTAGAAAATTATTGCGCTTTTTGAAAGGGAAATACGCATAATATTCCTTTTGTCTTTCCTTTCTCTCCCGGCTTAAAAAGTTTGCGCTTGTTGAAGGGAATTACACATAAAAAGCACATTTAAAACAGTTACACCGTAAAGGTAAAGGTTTCACCGGGTGCCCCTGCCCCGGGTTGGCGGGACAGAGTTTCAGTTGACCTTTCCTTTCCCTCAAGACGTTACTCCGCCGTAGGTTGTATTGTAACTACCCAAGGGGGCGGTCTCATAAAATTAAATAAATAATAAAAAACACAAGAGGGCTTTGTTTTCTCTGTTAATCTTTGGTTTTTAAAATTATTAAATGAAATATGCTTTAAACTAATTTAAAAACTATCTAACCTATTTTTTCAGTCATAGCTGGCTCTATAACGCAAGAGGCGATTCAAAAGAAAAAATCACCTGCAAACTCTTTAAGAAAAGGGAGTATGTTACCCCCGAAAAATAGGCGATTCTGGCAATCGCGTCGGGAACCTTAAACCCCTTACCTTGAGACCCCAATGAACCCCAACAAAACGAGGTTTAAGACAATGAGACCGGACGTAAGAACCCCCAAATTTTCCCCTCTTACCCTGGCTGGTTCTGACCGCATGGGTTTTCCCCCTCGTCCCCTACCACTTTTGACTCTAGAGTGGGGATTTTGACCTAAACGTTAACACGCCCATGTTTTTTCACGTTCTATTGTTGGCTTCAGCTCGAATCCCGAGTGAGGGTTTGTATCAGCATACTGGAATCTTCCTAGTCTTACTGGATAAAGAGTACAATGTTGCATAAGGGCTAGAATAAACTGTTTCTTTTATGATATGAACTAGAATATGTTTTGCGTTAGGGCAGTTAACTTTGACAAGGGGGGCTAGGTACTCTTGGCGGGTTTTGTCGAAACCCTCACTGGGGTCGAATTGGGTTTGTCATCAGCATACGAGCATCTTCCCCTCGGGCCGGGGTAGAATTGGGCCCAAGCAGGCTCTGCTAGTCGTAAAAGGCGACTCAAGACAAAATTTACCCGAAACATCAGCTATAGAATGGTATATTTTTCTTAACGGAAATTAGGCGAGCTCTGGAATGTCTCGGGTCCCAGCCCCCCTTCCCTTTACGACCCCTCGACACGAAACGACAAAAGAAAACCACGGACGTGACAAGACAAAAGACGACCCCGACTGGAAAACCCCCTTTCCCCCCCTTACCCGGGCGGTTCTGACCAGCAGGGGTCCTCCCCCCCCCTTGGTTGATGGGGCATTATGACCTTTCGGTTTACGCGCCCCAAAATAAACAAAAAAAAGTTGAAAAATACGAGAGTAAAAAGATGCTTTCAGGGGCTAGAAAACAGTGGTAGCCTACTCATGCTACGGGGAAAAACAGGCCGCTTTATAGCATCGATTAGGACTAAAGACGTCAGTTTGCCTGCGTTAAAAAAGGGCGATTATTTTTTGAGTGGGAAAAATAACTTCTATACAGAACACGTCGTGGACCAGAGAAGAAGAAAACTTTTTAATTGAGCAATTTATTATCAGTGGGGGCCCAGGTAGAATTGACTCGAGCTGGCTCAGCTAATCGTTGCAAGGGGATACAAGAACAAATCTTTCCCCCAAACAAATATAAACAAGGGGGGTAGGGGCCTATATTACTCCCCGAATCAGAGATGAGCTCTGGGAGTCGTCGTCTGGGCACCTCCCCCCTTTCCCCTTTAGACGTCGGCGACGATGACCATGACACAAAGAACAACGACAAAGACATGACGCCCCGTCGTGAAACCCCCCCCTTTTCCCCCCCTCCGTGGCTGGTCCGATCAGCATGGACTCCTCCCACCCCATGCCCCCTTAGGGTAAGTGGTGCAATCGACCTAACTTGACGCGCCCCCTAATCGAAATAAACGAACCCCAAATATAAAAGCTTAAAATGACACTTTAAGTGCAATTTCCCCTACTTCATTTAAACAAGGCAATTCTCTTCTCTGCTCATTTAAGAGGGCATTTTTTTTTATTCTAAAATCTAAAAAAATTTTTCCCAAAATTTTAAAAGATTAATTATTTTTAATTTAATTTTTTTTTTGGGCTAAGGCTCAAAAAAAAAGATCTTAAGTAATCCCCAAATTTGTGGGCGGACGTATTAGATGCCGCCCATTAATATATAGAGGAAAAGGGTTGATCCAAAAAAACCAAAAAAAATCATTCAAATAAAATTTTTTTTAATTGTTAACTATCCTCGAAATAGGTAACTTTTTTATCTTCTTTTTAAAATTGAAAACAAAATAAAATACAAACACCAACAAACCATTTAAATTTAAATCTTAAATCAAGGGCGCAATAGACTTACTACCCGGGTTAAGCGTCCCCCTTGCTCAAATCTTTTTTAATAGTTTTGATTTTTTTGGGCCCAGGCTTTAATACGATAACTAAGACCCATCTGTTTCTGTCCGTTTCACAGATTGTTTACTTTATCCCTAAGCATCAAGTTGAGACATTTTTTCTTGGGGGCTAATAGCGATGAATTATGTGAACTTTATATATAATATATCCACAAAATGGGGTCACACATTTTAAAATAAAAAATGTCAAACTGATGAACACAGGCCTTTGGAAAAACCGATAAATCACTTGGTCTAAAATTTGGGAAATTTGCTGCAAATCCATATAAGCCCTAAATAACTATTATTCAGTTGGTTTATAAATATGAGGCTACTGGTGTTCGCTAACCAGCCTAATAATTGGCAATGCTTGTGGCTTACCATGGGACTAATTGGAATTTTCAACTAAGTAGGCCTACACAAGTCACTGTTTTAATAACTTGGTGATTAAAATAAAAGAAAAAACTTCCACAATCATTTTACATATTATTTAGCTGTAAATAAAAAACACTTTTTCTACATGTAGAATATGTGTATTGCATATTCTAGCTTTATAAACATAGCCTAACGCTCCATTACAATGATACGCCGTAGATAACGCTTTTCTACGCGTAATATTCTACTGTGACACTAACCCTGATTTAATTATAAGAACCAAACACACAAAAAACTCAATTTCTTACTAACGTGGCAATAGTCACAGGTGGCGCAGTATTAGGTAACTTTTTACCCTGTTGTAGCACCCTTGTTTTCTCCTGTCGTCCGTAATTTTGGTTTGGGTTTTTTCAGTTTTCAACTTGCAGAGTTATTCGCCATTCCGTGAAGCTCTTTAAATACATTCTACGCTGTCGTTGTGGAAATACCTTTTTGTTCAGATAGTTTAAGTTCACTTCAAGCTATAGAACTCATGTATTCAAGCATCATGTGGTGCCACGACATCCAAGTCTATTTAGAAAAAACTAACCTCTAGGTTATATAAATATAGTTTTGCTGGATACTCTGGACACGTGGGCATAGAGGAAATGAACACGCTGATAGGGCTGCTAGGAAGCTTCCCGGGGGAGCGTCGCGACGTGGGATTTCAATCTAGTTCGGGGGGCGTTCCGATATGTCAAGAGTGGATTCAAGCAAAGATTGTTGGATTTGTGCGGACAACAGTGCATCTTGGGCTGTGTTGCAAATGGGGAAGCCACCGGATTGCGTATGTGATGGCCCCACATTGGCTAACAAAATTCGTCGACCTACGTCTCGACCTCTCACGTAGAGAAGAGGTGGTATTGTCTAGACTTCGTATAGGGCACAACACGCCTAACACAAAAACGGAATATCGCTTAACATAGAAAGGTTATTCCCATATGTGGCACATGTGATGTAGCTTTACCGTACATCCTATGCTAGCAGAATGTACCAATATGATGCCTTGCGCATGCATTTGGATCTCTCCAATCATATGAAGAACTTCTATTTCATATGATAACGGCGACAAACTTTTCAAATTTCTCATACACAAGTAATCTATTTAACAACTTTAAGTAACGTCAATACACATTTCTTTCTTTTCTTTATTTTTCATTTACATCAGTACTTATTATTTTGTGGCTATTACTTTCTTCATTCAATTTAGTTTGGTTATTTATACACTTAGAAAACAATCTAATGCATCAAACATACCTGCATTAACTCTTCTAATTTACTTTAATCTCACAAGGCGGCGCAATATGACCTTAACGCCGGTGAAGCTCCCTTGTTTCTCGCTGTCGTCGTATTTGGTGGGCTGTTGATTTTGGCCGTTTTTAATTTTTTTTTTTTTGTTTTTCCCCCCATCATGGAGTTTTATCCCTAGCTGATCACTAATTGTCAGAGGCTAGAGTGTCGCATTATGACCTAACGGTTGATTCGCCCTCATCGAAATAAACCTAAACGTGACGTTTATAATTTATTTATTTTTACTGCTAATGGAGGGTTGTAGTCTTAACCACAAGCCCAATAAAAGCTTTAAAGCTATTTTACTAGAGTCATAATAAATTTGGCCCAGAGCATCTGCCTGCTGATCTCTTTGGCAAGACCAGAGTCGAAAACCCTGCAATATAGGAGAAAATTTTACTTTCCAAAACTCAGAGACTAGCTCTGACATGTCTCTGCTAATCGTTAAAGGCGATCCAAGAGAAAAAGTACACCTCGCAAATATCAGCTATAGTGTAGGGGTGTTTTTACTCCCCGAAACTAGAAGCGAGCTCTGGCAGTTGTCGTTGGGGAACATTCCCCCTTTCCTTGACGACCCCTCGACGACGATGACGACAATGACACCACGAACGATGACAAAGACGATGACGACCGCGACGTGAGAACCCTCCCCACTTCCTCCCCTTACCCGTGGCTGGTTCTGACCAGCATGGGCCCCTCTTTCCCCCTTCCCCCTTCTAGGTTAGAGTGGTGCATTATAGCCTAACGGTTGACGCGTCCTTAAATTCAAATAAACCAAATTTTCTTCCCCTATACCCATGGCAGGTTTTGATCAGCATGGGCCCCTCCCATTATCCCCTAGGCTAGAGTAGAGCATCATGACCTAACGGTTGACGCGGCCTTAATCTAAATAATTTAACAAAAATAGAAGGTTGTTCCCAGATGTGACACAACCATGTGATGTACCTTTAACCGTACATCATTTATTAGCGGAATGTACCAAATATGATGTTTTGAGCATGCAATCCTGCACAATCATTTGAAGAACTTCTCTATCACATCATAAAGGCGACAAACTTTTTAAATTTCTCACTAAAAGTAATTTATTTAAAAAAATTGTATTTACAACAATCACATATTTTCCTGTTTTAAAACTTATTTACATTTAAATAAATAATTGTTCTTTTGATATTGATATCACCACAATTTTCTTATCTTTTTTAAACTTAGAAAACTATTTAAACATCAACGCACCGTAACATCATTTCATTAACTTTCAATATCACAAGCGGCGCAATACGACCTAAGCGGTTGAAGCGCCCTAGTTCCTCACGTCGTCGTCGTTCATACCGTCGGTATCTATGGTTGGCTTTGTGGTCGCTTTGGTTACTGTCCCTACTAAAAATCTAGTTATGTGGCTGAGTGGCTAGACTCTAAACACGGATTTATGTATTATTTCTTTCTTTCTTTATTTCTTTCTTTCTTTCTTTATTTAATTTATTATTTAGTTATTTAAATTTGCCAGTTCGCCCCGTTAGCAATTACTGCGTTCCTCCGTCCTGAGGCCGCGCCGGTGATTAACCCCAGGGTATTTCTCTGCGATCATGGAAGCAAAGTCTATCTCCATACCTCAGCTCTGGCCATGAAGGGATGCTTTTTCATACTCCCTGAAACTACAGTCTGCCGAGCTCTGGCCGTCGACGTGAGAACTGTTAACTCCTCCACCCTTGCACTAGGCAGGATTCCACCAGATCCATCCAGTAAACCCCGTCTGTGCCCGGGTATATAGGCCCAGAGCATGGCTCTGCTTATTGTAGAGAAAGCGATTCACGAGAAAACGTCCACCTCGCAAACATCAGCTAGAAAAAGAGGAATATCTTACGCCGTGCCGAAACTAGAGGCGAGCTCTGCAATCGTCGCATGGGGACCTTGCCCCTTTCCCTTGAACCCCTCCGGCGACGATGACAATGACACAATCGACGATGACAAAGACGATACGACCGCGACGTGAGAAACCCCCCTTTCCTCCCCTTACCCGTGGCTGGTTTCTGACCAGCATGGGCCTTTCCTCCCCCCCCCCCCTTAGGCTAGAGTGGTGCATTATGACCTAACGGTTGAGCCTCCCTTAATCCAAATAAACAAAATCCATCCAGTACCCTCATCCAATTGGCTAGAGTTGCCACATTATTAAACTCACTGTTTGATGCGCCCTTTTGTATTGCCACTGAGTGTGCGTAGTACTTGCAAACAAAAAAAAAACTTGCCACACACTCGGGGTAGCATTGGCCCAGAGCAGGTCTTCTGCTAATCTGTACAAGGCCGATTCAAGGGGAAAAGTCCACCTTGCAAACATCAGCCAGCAGTTAGGGAAGTACTCCTGAAATCAGGGGCGAGCTCTGGGCTAATCGGCGTTGGGGATACCTCCCACTTCCGTCACGGACTTTCTTTCGACGACGATGACAATAACACAAAGACGATGACGCACGACGTGCGAATCCCCCTTCCTCCCTTACCTGTGGCTGGTTCTGACCGACATGGCCCCCTCCTCCCCATATCCCCCAAGAACTAGAGTGGTGCATTATGACTTAACGGTTGACGCGCCCCTTAATCCATACAAACCAAACACAAACTAGCTAGGCCTACATATTAGCCGTCTGTCCCTAACTCATGAAGCAATTGGGTTTTGTATTGTCAGGCTTGACTGAACCCGGAGTTCTCTTGCCAGATTCATTATACAATGGTTGCGATGATTGACTATAGATGCGGACCAATGTAGTTTTATCTCTCGATTAAACTGATAAGTGGCCATCGCTCTAGGCCCTGGATGATTGGCTAGCGACTTCAATTACAAGACTACTCCTCTAAATCTTGATTGATTTGGGCTCTTGAGTTGTGGGAGAACTCATCTTGAGGCGTTTGAACATTGAATGTCCAGTTAAATTAAGACATAAGCACGTTACGATATGGCAAAGACGATGACGACCTGTACATGAGAACCCGTAGCTGGTTCTGACCAGCGATGGGAGCCCATTTCCCATTCCGTTCCCATTGAATGCGTGTCTATATTCTGATTCTTGATAGCATTATAAATGTACTCCTGAGGTGTAGCTTCGCTAATACTCACGACATAGTCAAGGTCACTAATAATTATAGAGGGCTTGACAAGTGTGCACACCTATACTGCATGCGAGTATGCAAAGCAGTACTCCGCTGACTAATGTTTATAACACACTGTCATCGTGTACATGGCAGTGTGGGGGCCATGCAAACACTATCATCAATGTTTTTATTGTCGTTTGGCGTGGGCAACTTTTTCTCAAAGTTTAATATTTCGTCCTTATAATTTGATTTGTAATAATTCTATCGACAGTTTTGATGTCAGAATCAAAGATGGGAATATATCATATATATAGCCTCTCCTGATCTGTTATTGGAGGGGTGTAAGCTAGGATCTTTGAGTATGCTTACACTTGCTTCGGGGTAAACTACCCCGTCTGGGCCCGGGGTAAATTGGCCCAGAGCAATGGCTCTGCTAATCGTTAAAGGCGATTCAAGAGAAAAGTCCATCTAGTACATCAGCTAGTTCGAAGGGTAGTTTTCATTCACCCACGAAACTAGAGGCTAAGTCTGGCAATCGTCCCTTCGGGACCTTGCCCCTTCCCTTGACGGACCGCTCACGACGATGACAATGTCACCACGAACGATGACAAAGATGATGACACCCCTTCGTGAGAACCCCCCTTTCCCCATTCCCGTGGCTGGTTTCTGAACCCGCATGGGCCCTTCCTCCCCATCCCCTTAGGCTAAAGCGGTGCAGTAATGACCTAACGGTTGACGCGTTCCTTAATCCAAATAACAAAAACTCCCTAGACTAAGTGGTGCATTATGACCTTAACGGTTGACGCGTCCTTAGATCCTAGATAAACTAAAAGAACTCTGGGCAGTCGTTTCGTCGGGGAACCCTCCTTTTCTCTTGGCTTACCTGCCGCGACGACGACAATACAACACACGATGATAAGGCGCTGACACAGCGAAAATTGCCCATAGAATAGGCACTATGAAGCTTTTTAAAAACATGAGCCTAATATTTGATACAATTCGGAGTTAAAAAATCCATCCCGATCGGGTTCGAAACCCGAGTCTCCGACATGCCCAGGTAGGAGCCTTAGCCCAACTAGACCACTGAGACGGTAACTATTTATCACTCTTTATTGTACTTAAATATTACATTTTCCACCTAGCTTGAGTGTTTTTGCCGCTAACGTATCGAGTAATTAGCACATGTTACGTTTAGATTGTGTTGTTAGGCTCGTAGGCCATGGCACAGACGCCAAGCAATGATGAGTCGTTTTATTAGTCTACGCGCGAGTGGTCAACATGTGGTCGAGTGTGAGATAACTTACAAATCAGCACACGCTACGTTAACGGGAGTGTTCGTTCTTGGTGGCAACAGATGGCCTTACTTACCTTCCAAAATTGAAATTCCACCCAACACATTTCATTTTGTCTTTAAATAATAACTTTTCTTTTTCTTTTCTTAACTTAGGCTAGAACCACATCGATAGACTAATCTTCAACACAATTTAACATAATTATTTTTAAATCACACAGTCACATTTGGCCCAATAATGTCCTAACTGGTTGAAGCGCCCTATTTTCTCACGTCGTCTTTTGGCTCGATATCTCCTATTATTGTTCTTACACTGTTGGAACTTAAGAGTGAAACTTTCAAGGCCAGGCTTGGAGGCGCGAATAATCTTTGCTGTTCAATCGCCCTAAACTAATAGGCCTCCTGATAACTCATACTAATCACAGCGAACTTTAAAAAATATTGAATGATTGAGTATTTTATGTAACTTCTTTGATATACTATTTTATTACTCGAAGTTTTTTTTTGAATAATACTTGTACCAGGCCTACGACTAGTTTACTCCTTGATGGCCTATAGCTAGTGTTTTGACTATGAGGTTTGGTCTTAAAGTGAGGGGGAGAGAAAAGCCCAGTACTCTTGCGAAAGCGAGGCTGAAATTCTAAATGACAGTAAAACTAAAAATTTAAGTGAACAATAATACCCTGGCAGACACACTCGACATAGATCTAGAGATAATATATATACAGCAATGTAGTAGGGGTTGCATTATAAAACTCGTTCTGTTTTCCTACTCACCCCCGTCTGGGCCCGGGTAGAAATAGCCAGAGCATGGCTCTGCTAATCGTACAAGACGATTCAAGAGAAAAAGTCCCATCTCGCAAACATCAGCTAGTATAAGGCCTACGGAGTATTATCCTCCCAAAGTAGGGCGGCTCTGAATGGCATCGTCGCCGGGGACACCTTCCCTGTTCCCTTTGACGACCTTCGCCGACGACGATGACAATGACACAACGACGATGACGAGACAAAGACGATGACAAACGTGACGTCAGAAACCCCCTTTCCTCCATTACTTACCCGTAGCTGGTTCTACCGTATGGACCCTTGCCTCCCCATATCCCCTAAGCTTTAGTGGCTAATTTATAAACTGACGGTTAACGCTCCCTTAATCCCATTTAAAAAAAAAATCTGGCGTCATGGAAATGGGCCTGGTCGGGCCAACCGCCCCACGAATCTTTCGTAAGAGTGGCGGCATTAAGGCTAATGGTTAACTCACCCATAACAAATAATTACTTACAATATCCTGATTGCAACAAGGACTTGATGTTAAACCACGGTAAACAATTACAATCAGGAGCGGCTGCGTTGGCGGTAGTCATCGAGCGAGACAATGGATCTGGAGACCCTGGAATCCTGGAGATATACCCCGTCTCACCTCCCCAATCCTTTGACAACCCTCCCGAGACGACAGACATGTCATCATCTGCTAGTTAGAGCGGAGAATATTTCTACCGAAACTAGAGGCCAAGCTCTGGCAAAATCATCGTCGGGGACTCCGCCCCCTTCCCTTGGACGACCTCCCCCGACGACGGATGACAATGACATAACGAACGATGACGAAGACAAATGCTGACGCGCGACGTGAGATACCCCTTCATCCCCATTTACCCGTGGCCTGGTTCGGATAGCAAAGTAAGAGCAATGGGCCCACTCCTCCCTCCCCCCCCCCCTCCTAGGTTGAGTGGGGCATTAATGACCTAACGGTTTGACGCATCCTTAATCCAAATAAACAAACAAAAACAAAAAAAAAACCATGAACATGACGACTTTGACGTGAGCCCCTCCTCCTTATATTCCCTATAGGCTAGAGTGGCGCATTATGACAAGCGGTTGACGCGCGCCCTTAAATTTAATGAATTAAAAAACCCTCGTAAGCCAGGTAGTAAAGGTGGTTGCAATCGCCACGTGACTTTCCACACAAAACACGGACAAATAGAATCTGTAGATATGCAAAACTAGAATCTATTCGGTTTTCGTCGGAAAATTTTATTGCAAATCAATTTGACGGGTGATTTTCAGCAGGTTCTTCTATTACACCCGGGACATTGGCAGCACGGCAAGGCTATCCGACCATTACATAACATGATCTCATCGTCTTTA
This sequence comes from Sweltsa coloradensis, assembly GCA_024449915.1. Lineage (NCBI taxonomy): Eukaryota > Metazoa > Arthropoda > Insecta > Plecoptera > Chloroperlidae > Sweltsa > Sweltsa coloradensis. The sequence goes on along the minus strand of JAMZAV010011091.1, from coordinate 23,778 downwards.
GTTAGCTTGTCAATATTTACTTGTTACTCATAACATAATAACACATACACTGCACGTATTTAATGTGTGTATACACTCCGCGCATTGTTACATAAGATAACAAGGATTGGCTTATGTTGTTTTTGCTTAGGGAACACTAGCGCTTCTTACGTAGCGTCCATGTAATGTGTGGTAGCGTTGCAGTAAACTATGGAGCTGCTGACGTAGAGTTTAGAAATTCATCTAGTTCCTTCCCGTTCCAGATTTCAAGAGTGGATTCAAGCAACAATTGTTGATTTGCGACAAGCGATCTGGATGTGTGCAAAATAACAAATTGGCGTAGTGTGAATGCCCACATTGACTGATTAAAATTCGTTCTCCTACGTCCCCGACTCTCACGTAGAGAAGAGGTGGTAGTGTCTAGACTTCGTATAGGATACACGCCTAACACCCGGATATCTCTTAACCAGAGAAAGGTATTCCCATAATGTGAAACATGTTATGTACCCTTTATCCTACATCATATGCTAGCATAATGTACCAATATGATGCCTTTGCGCATGCAATTTGATCTCTCCCAATCATATAAGAACTTCTATCGTATGATAACCAGCGACAAACTTATCCAAATAATCTATTATTAACAAAAATTTATTTCACATCATACACATTTCTCGTATTTATTTATTTATTTCTTTATTTATTTATTTATTTATTTCCATTCACATAAATAACTTTTGTTTTTGCTATTACTTTTCATCATCTCATTTTTGTTTTTTTATATACAACTAAGAAACCATGTAATCATCAAACACCTCTCATCAACTTTCAATATCACATGCGGCGCAATATGACTTTACCGGTTGAAGAGCCCTAGTTTCTCACGTGGTCGTATAAGGAACAGCCTACAGGTTATTTCCCCCGTCTGGGCCCGGGGATGAATTGGCCCAGAGCATGGCTCTGCTTTTCGTAAAGGCGATCAAGAGAAAAAGTACCACTCGCAAACATCAGCTATAAAAGGGGAGTATATTCATCCCCAAAACTAGAGGCGAGCTCTGGCAATCGTCGTCGGGGGAACTTGTCCCCCTTTTCCTGAGACGACCCCCTGGACCCCCGGGACGATACAGACAATGTTCCACCACGACGATGACAAGACGATGACGACCGCGGACGTGAGAAACCCCCCTTCCGTCCCCTTGGACGCCGTGGCTGTTTCTGACCAGCATGGCACCTCCTCTCACCCCCCCTTTAGGCTAGCGTGGTGCATTATGACCTAACGGTTGCCGCGTCCTTAATCCAAATATAATAAAAAAAAAAAATGTCCCGCTTTATTCAACATTACTGTAATCACTACAATTATCACAGGAGCCGCAATGTGACCATAAACGGTTGACGAACCTAAAACCTACATAAACATCACATCAAGTAGTGTACTTCCCCAGATAACTGTCCAATGTCTGCTTGTAATTCCAGAATAAGTACGTTTGAAGAAGGCTGTTGTCCTCCTTTGGTAAATCATTTTTTATAACTGAATAGGATTAGACGTTCATAAATAAAAACTAAATTAATAAATAAATAAATAAATAAATAAATAAGAAATTTGAAATAACCACCAACAATCCGGTATTGGGGAATAGGGGACCGCCTTAATGGATGGAGTTCCGTTGACACAGCGCGCTTAAACGACCCGCATTTTCTCATTCTACGTCCGAATCCATAGTTACTGTAACCTCCTATAACTTCGGTGCTTTGTATGATGTTCTAGGGCCCGGGGTAGAATTGATTATGATCATTGCTCGCTGACGTACAAGGCCCTCTCCGAGGAAGAAGGAAATGTCCATCTAACAAACATCAGCTATATAGGACGGCCTGTGTAAGGGGGAGCATTTTACCTTCCTGTAACTAGAGACGACGAGCTCTGGCATGTCGTCTTGACGTCGTCCTTTTGACGACCACCCGACGACAACGACGACCATGGCTACCACGACCGTGACAAAAACGATGACGACCACGACGTGAGAACCTTTCCTGCTTTTCCTCACCCAAATACCATTGCTTGTTCTGACCAATCAGCATGGGTCCCTTCCATCCCCATATCCCCTATAGGGCTGAAAAAAGGCAAAAACTACACACATACTCAAGTAGAATTGTGTCATTTGCCCTGTATGTTTGAACATTCAGCTCGGTATATCAACTTCACTGATATAGGCTACGTTTTTTAATATTTGTTACCGAAGCGTGTGTGACGTTTAATTACCATTAGCTAATGAAGTGCTGTTTTTACTCATTTGCCGCCCCTCGCCTGTCTGTCTGTCTGTCTGTCTGTCTGTCATTCTGTCTGTCTGTCTGCCAGTCTGTCTGTCTGTCCTGTCTCTGCTGTCTGCCTTGTCTGTCTGTCTGTCTGTCTGTCTGTCTGTCTGTCTGTCTGTCTGTCCTGTCTGTCTATCTGGCCTGCCTGTCTGTCCTGTCCTGTCTGTCTGCTAAAAAAAAATTAGGTCTTTCCAAAAGACTGTAGGCTAATCTTACACTTTTACTTCTGTATTTGGCCCTATATGTATATTTTGGATTTTTGGTGTCGGCTCCCGATAAGTTTTAGCAATATCGAATGTTTAGTTATATTGACCATGCCACGCTCATGTGTGTAGAAGCCACACTTGTCGGAAATCATGTGCCTGTCATCGGATCTTTGGGCTACTTTAATCAGTTATAAGCCAGACTGTTATCGCTTTAAACCCCACCCTCCGACCAGCTATTGTTTTCATAGATAAAACTACCTGAAGGTGAGCACGCGGAAACATCGAGTTAATTCTAGTTACCCGTTCGCGGTGCTCTGCGTCCTGGGCTGTACTTGTATTTCACGTCACGGACAAGGAACAAAGTGAATTGTTGGATCTTGGCTCGGCGTATTACCGTTTGAACGTCGTTTTATTATTATTGTTATTTTTTTTATTTTTTTTAACTTTCAACTTCATAAATGTTTCTACAACGGGCAAATAGATATAATGAGCACAACACATAATTTGTTCGTGAAAAAATAAGAACATACACCTCTAAAAACCAGAGCAAATGTTGTTCCAGACGTGACACATTGTGATGTATACCTTTGGTCCGCGTAAATATAATATGGTGTGATAACGGTGACTCAACTTTTTAATTTCTCATCCTCGTCTGGGCCCGGGGTAGAAGTACCCCCACCCCGCCCCCTTCTCCATACAACGTGGCTGTTTCTGGGCAGCATTGGCCCTTCCTCTCCATATCTCCTAGCTTAGATTGGTGCATTATTACCTAAACGTTTGACGCACCTATTTATCAAAATTAAACTAAATAATCGTAAAAAAGTAATTTATTTAACATATTTAATTTACATCAAACACATTTCCTGTATGTGTTTTTCTTAGTCAAATAAATATTTTGTATTAACTTACTTCTATAAAATCACCAACATTTTCTTTCCATTTATAAACTTAGAAAACAATCTAATCATTAACACTCAAACTCATTTCATTACTTTCATATCAACGGCGGGGCGCAATATGACTAATTGTGTTGAAAGAAGCACTGTTTCTCACGTCTTCATCCTTGCACAATGAGGCAAACTGTAATGTTGTTGTACGGTTATGAATTATCATAACAAACCATAATGTCGCCTTATTGCTGCAAAATGCCCCTCTGGGCCCGGGGTTTAGAATTGTTCGCAGAGTATGGCTCTGCTAATCGTCAAGGCGATTCAAGAAAAAGTCCACCTCGCAAACGTCAGCAGTAAGAAGGGAATTATAATATACTACCCCGAAACTAGAGGCGAGGTCTGCAATCTGTCGTCGGGGACCTTGCCACTTCCATGATGACGACCTCACCTGACAACGAGACAATTGGCAACACGAACGACCGATGATGAACCAGACGAGACGGCCCGCGAACGTGAGAACCCCCTTTCCGCCCCCTACGTGGTGGTTCAGACCAGCTTGGGCCCCCCTCCTCCCATATATCATCTCCTAGTCTAGAGTGGTGCATTATGACCTAACGGTTGACGCGCCCTCTTGAAATCAAATACCAAACATATATATCCCATATCTAAGACAGGACTCTTTATACTCTAAATAGTTTTTATTTTCCAAATTGCATAATTTTTTATAAACATTAGTAAACAGTATATAATCACACCACACACACCATAAACTAAATCATTTCATTAAATAACAATATCACGAGCGGTGCAATGTGACCTAACTGGTTAAAGCGCTCTAGTTTCTCACGTCGTTTGAATGCCTAGTAATGGACAATATGGGCAATATGGCAGCGTTTGTTTTCATGTTTCGACCTTGTCTAGGAGACGGAGTTTGATGTGTTTTGTTGCCACTGGAAGCTACTGAAAGTACCCGATGTATTGCTTTTAACCTTTTAAATTTTGTTAAAAGAACATAACCAACTGATAGTGATGTAACTAGGGAGGGGATTGTGACGTCAAATTTTAAATTTAGTCAATTGAGGTCAAATGTAAAAAATCATAAACTAAATTTTTATTAGATAATTACTAAATTTATTTTTAAAAATGTTGTGGTGAACAAAACCTTTTTAAGTTTTTTCATTAAAGGCTTTCATCATCCGTCATCATCATCGTCCGATGCTGTCATCAGTCCCGTCCTCCTATTTCAGTTCAGCTTCCCGGAGCTATTTATTTTATTTGTCTGATTATAATTCATATTATATAAGTACATAATAAATGATAAATCAATAAAATCATACCTAATTAAAAACATTTTTAAACGAGGAAAAAGAAAGAGATTTAAATCGTTTTACTACTTAACACTTAAAATAAAAATATAAAATAAAATTAATTTAAAGTTTTAAAGCAATATACACATGTTTTCTTTTAAGTATTTGACTCGTAGTCATTGACGTGTCAATTGACATTGTGCAACCCTAGTTGTAACTATAATCTCAGTAGGCTATTTATATGTGTAAAGAGGGTGATCCCTCCCCGTCTGGGGCCCGGAGTAGCTTGGCCGCAGACCCAGAGCATGGCTCTGCTAATCGAAGCCTGGCGATTCAAGAAAAGAGTCCGTTTCGCAAACATCAGAAAGTGGGCAAGTATTGTACTCCCTGAAACTAGAGGCGACCTCTTGCAATCGTCGACGTGTTGACCTTGCCTCCTTCTTTGACGACCGGACCCCCGAGACGACGAGGACAGTGACATAGGATACCCATTGGCTGATTCTGAACCACGTGGGCCCCTCCTCCCTATCCCCCACCCATCTGGGCCCGGGACGATTTTGGCCAGAGCATGGTTCCTGCTAATCGTACAGGCTATCTAGCGAAAATCCACCCTCGCAAACATCAATGTAGAGGCGAGCTGTGGCAATCGTCCGTCGAGGACAACCTCCCCTTCCCTTGACGACCTCCCCGACGACCGATGAACAGTGACAAAACGAACGATGAAACCGACGATGATGACCGCGACGTAAGCATCCCTATCTTCCCCTATTCGTGGCTGGTTCTTGACACATGGCCCCTCCTCCTGACTAAACGGTTTGACGCGCATTATTCCAAATAAACCAAACAAAAATGTGATAGTACTTTATTGTAGTAGTGGCCATTTTTTTGTTACAAATATTCATTTTCCTTATGGCACAAAATGAATTACACAATTATTTTTTCAAGATATTTTTAATACTATTTTTTCCCCGTCTGGGCCCGGGGTAGAAATTGGGCCCAGTAGCCTGTCTCTGCTATCGTAAAAGGCGATTCAAGAGAAAAAGTCCACCTTGCAAACATCAGCTAGTAAGAAGAGTAGTATATTACTCCCCGAAATCTAAGGCGAGCTCTGGCTATCGTCGCCGGTGACCTTGCCCCTGTCCCCTTGACGACCCCCCGGCGACGATGACAGACAATGACACCACGAAACAATGACAAAGACATGACGACCGCGACGTGAGGAGACGCCTCCTTTCCTCCCCTTTCCCGCGGCTGGTTCTGACCAGCATGGGCCCCTCTTCCTCCCCCCCCCCCCCCTAGTTAGGTGGTGGCATTAGGATCTAACGGTTTGTCCCAAAAAAAAGGGTTGAAGTCCCTTTATTGCTCACCTTAACTGACGTTCAGGCTAAGCGCGTGTTTTCAGTTTTCACTGAAAATTATTTGCCATCCGTAACCTTAATACTCAAACGCTGTCGTTGTGGGAATACCTTTTGTGTTTAGATGGCTTAAGTTCACTTCAAGCTAAAAAAACTCATGTATTCTAGTCATCATTTGGTACAAGACATCCAATTCTATTTAAAAAAACTAACCTCTAAGGGATATATAATAGAGGTTTGCTGGATACCTGCACACGTGGGCATAGAGGGGAATGAACACGCTGATCGGGATGCTATGGAAGCTTCCCAGCAGCTCAATGTTGATTTTAATCTTGTTCCCTTTCCAGATGTCAAGCAAAGATTGTTGGATTAGCGACAGGCATAATGGATGTGGTTCAAAATAAAAGATTGCATAGTGCGATGCCACATTGCCCTAACAAATTCGTCCACCTACGCTCGACTCTCACGTAGAGAAGGGGTGGTATTGTCTTAGAATTCGTATAGGCCACACACGCCTAACTCACGGATATCTCTTAACCAAGAAAAGGTTATTCCCATAGTGACACATGTGATGTACCTTTAACCGTGCATCATATGCTAGCAGAATGTGCCAAATATGATGCCTTTAAGCGTACTCAATTTGATCTCCAAATCATGTGAAGACCATCTTCATGACAACGGCGACAAACTTTCTAAATTTCTCATCCATAGTAACTATTTAAAAAAATTTTAAATTCATATCTTACACATTTCTTTCTTTTTTTTTTTTTTTCATTTACATACCTAAACTTTTATTTGCTATTACTTTCTTAAATCATCAATTCATTTGTATTTATACACTTAGAAAACCAATCTAATCATCAAAATACCTGCATTCACTCTTCTCATTTACTTTCATTCACAGGCGGCGCAATATGACCTAACCGGTTGAAGCGCCCTATTTTCTCACGTCGTCGTCGTCGTCGTCACTCTTTGGGGTGGGGGTTAAAAAAACTGAGAAATTAGGTTGATTGATCGAAACATGCTTGAGCAAAACATTATTGGTACTTTTAATAATTACAATGTATAGAATGCGACCTAGTACAAATTCCAAATTTTTAAGGGATGATAGAGGGCACTAGGGGTGAAATATGGGTTTGCCTCCCAACGGCATAGTAATTCTTATATTTTTATCTACCACCATGCCAAATTTCATGTTGGTAACTTACTAAACATTTGTTTGTCACTAAAAGTATAATTATTAGGGTTGGGGGTGAAAAAATTGTTTGTTTTGTATGAATGATTTGTTGACTGGACTAAAACCCACATCGACACATAATTTTAATGGGCAATTGAAATATTCATAATGATACTACCTTACGTTTTTCCCAAAGTTAAGGGTGGTAGAGATCAATAGGGAGAAATATCGATTGCCTCCCGGCGGATTATTATTACTTAGGTTATTATGTACCATCATTTCCAAATTTCATGCTGATAACTCACTAAAAAGTGGGCTTCACGGGAAGATGGTCCCCCAATATTAAGAATTTCCTCCCCCTTTCCACCACCACCTTTCCCGGCCCGAGCAGAGGGACAAGAGGTAGATCGTATCTATTGTAATAGTCGCTCGACCCTTCTATTGATGGTCTGGAAACCTCCAATTAAATTATTTTCGCTTGAATAGAGTTAAATCCTTCCTTCCTTTCATGACGTAAACTGTTGTTATTTACCTTTTAAATGCCCTTTAATGTTAATGATTTTTAACTTAAATGTTTCACTGAAATAAAATCAAAACGAAAATGTTTTTGAATGCTAAAAATTGATTGAAAATTTAAAAACTTAACAGTATAATTACAACACACTTTTTCATCAGAAGTGCTAAGAATATTTTGTAAAAAATTGTTAGTTCTCAATCAATTTTTTGCGTTTTAAAACATTTTCGTGTTGTTTTATTTCAGGGAAACATTAAAGTTAAAATCATTAACATTTAAGAACATTTAAAAGGTAAATTACAACAGTTAATGTAATGAAAAAAAAATTAATTTATCTCTATTCAAGGGTTTAGAGACCATCATAGAAGGGTCGAGGATAGATAAGATCTAAATCTTGTGCACTCTGCCCGTCCGAGGAAGGTGGTGGGGTAAATAGGGGAGGAATCTTCCCGTGAAGTCCACGTGCCTCACTAGTGAATGCTGGAAATCAAGGTAAAAATAATATAAACTATTTGGGATGGAGGTTTAAAAAATGTGGTTTAGGAAATGAGAATAGGCCGATTGGGTTAAAACACATTGAAACATAATTTTAATAACTAATTTGAATAAAATTATTTTTTGGGTTAGAGCTATGAATTATTCTAAATTTAGGGGATGATTTAGGGGGTGGGGTTTTGGGGGGTAAGATATCGCTTGCCTCCCGGCGGATTTTTAATTCTTATATTTTTATCTACCCCCATGCAAAATTTGGCGCTGGGTATCCGGATTTGCAATATTTTCCGCTAACAGCTCTCACTATCAGAAAGTGGGCAAGTATTGTACTCCCTGAAACTAGAGGCGACCTCTGGCAATCGTCGACGTTGACCTTGCCTCCTTCCCTTTGACGACCGACCCCCCGACGACGACGAGGACAGTGACATAGGATAGCCCATGGCTGATTCTGACCAGCGTGGGCCCCTCCTCCCTATCCCCACCCATCTGGGCCCGGGGTAGAATTGGCCCAGAGCATATGGTTCTGCTAATCGTACAAGGCTATTCTAGAGAAAAAGTCCACCTCGCAAACATCAATTTAGAGGCGAGCTCTGGCAATCGTCGTCGAGGACACCTCCCCCTTCCCTTGACGACCTCCCCGACGACGATGACAGTGACAAAACGAACGATGACAACGACGATGATGACCGCGACGTAAGCATCCCTATCTTCCCCTATTCGTGGCTGGTTCTGACCAGCATGGGCCCCTCCTCCTGACTAAACGGTTGACGCGCCATTATTCCAAATATACCAAACAAAAAAATGTATAGTACTTTATTGTAGTGCCATTTTTTTGTTACAAATTCATTTTCTTATGGCACAAAATGAATTTAGGCCTACAATTATTTTTCAGATATTTTTAATACTATTTTTTTCCCCGTCTGGGCCCGGGGTAGAATTGGCCCAGAGCATGGCTCTGCTAATCGTAAAAGGCGATTCAAGAGAAAAAGTCCACCTTGCAAACATCAGCTAGTAAGAAGAGTAGTATATTTCTCCCCGAATCTAGAGGCGAGCTCTGGCAATCGTCGCCGGTGACCTTGCCCCCTTCCCTTGACGACCCCCCGGCGACGATGACAAGATAATGACACCACGAACAATGACAAAGACAATGACGACCGCGACTTGAGAGACCCCCCTTTCTCCCCTTTCCCCGTGGCTGGTTCTGACCAGCATGGGCCCCTCTTCCCCCCCCCCCCCCCACCCCCCTAGGTTAGAGTGGTGCATTATGACCTAACGGTTGACGCGTCCTTAATCCAAATAAACCAAACTATTCAATGTTTATTATTTTTTGGCAAATTTTGGATTTATCGTAGGCTTAAGGTTTAGCCCATTAATTTAAAACTAATCCGTTATTTGCCTTGCTTAGTTCCCAGATGATATTTTCTGATTTTAAAAATATGCATTGTATGTTTGTGCTTTTAAAATGAAGCACATAAACAGCCTGTTTTCAAAATGTCGAAGATTTTTCAATTTTCCTGTTTTGTTCTTTACAACACTTTTTGATTTTGGTTCATGAATAGTATTCATACTAACCAAACAACTTTTGTATTTTTGGAACCCCTAAAAATTCCCCTAACAAAATACGTAGTAGTAGGCCTGACACGTCAAAGTAGGCTTCCAATGGGTTATCATTGGGTGTGAGACATTATTAGGTTAGTTTTTTTTTTTTTTTTTTTTAACTTTTATTAAACTCCATAGAGTACAACACCAACTATGGCGTAACATAGGCAACATTACACCATTACAAATTACACAAATAGTTACAATTAAACATTTCATCTATGACAATGACAGGATAAATGATTAATAAAATTACAAGTTTACAACAGAATTTAACAACAACAAAATTTAATAAATTAAACATTTCAGACTATATTTTACTTTTTGTACCTGATTCTAGACAAGACCCTTTGTGGCAAGATCAGTAATGGAATGAGTCCTAGCTGGACATATAAAAACATGATACAGGTCGCAATCCCTAGAACATGGGAGCATTTGCAGTCTGTATATGATGAATGGAACTTTCTATCTAGGCAAAACAAATGGTGAAAACCGTGAGCTGCTACACGGTGTTAGCACATGCCTGTTTTTTGGCAAGAGGTTTTTTCCAATCATCATTTTTGAACAGATCCATAGTAAAGAATTCAGGTCTAATTTCAAGGCGTTTTGTCATGCAGTTATGAACGACAGTAACAAGGCGTCTGATTGGCTTAGGTTAAATTTGAACTGTAGGTCAGCAACAAACACATGATTCATCTACCATCTCATATACCAAGCGGGAACGAGTAAATTTACATAGAGAAAGGATCTTTTTCATATATAGGGTCTTAACGATCCTAATTGTGTGAGATTGGCTTGGAGAGGTAGGGCCATATGATTTCGATGCCGTGGGAAGCAATCGGGGAAATTTTAAGGTGGAAGAGTTTCATAGCACAAGAGATTGTGAGTGAGTATAATTTGGAGATAAGGTGCATGGCTTTTATGGCAGAGGAACATCTTGCTTTGATGTGGGGAGAAAAAGAAGTTTCTTTATAATGGAGTAAGATACCCAGATATTTGAAAGAAGATACAAACTCGACTTTGTCAGTACCGGTACCATAGAAAAGCACAATCGCTTTTGGCTAACTTCCCCCCCTGTTCTGAACTTAACAACTTTTGTTTTGTTGACATTTACTTCTAAATGGTTGCTTTCCACACCATGTTTTGAGTTTTAGTAAAGTGTATTGAAGCTGAGCGATGTTTTCCGTGTATAGTGCGATGTCATCTGCGTACATTATCAAGTGAACGTCTTTGTTAAATCGTCAAAGATAGATTCTTTTATATCTGAAGTAAATAGGTTGAACAAAAGTGGGCTGGTAAGGTCCCCTTGGAGGACTCCGTTTGACTGTGTTATTGGATCGGAGAGGAAGATACCATCGTTAACTTGCACGAAGTTAATATTTAAAATGACACTTAGTATGTTCAATAGTTCGACAGGAATGCAGTTCAGGTCGCGAAGCTTATTGATGAGACTTTGCCGGTCTACTGAGTCGAAAGCGGATTTAAAGTCTACAAAGACAGTGTATAGTTTGCAATTCACTTTGACTAGAGTGGAGTCGATTTTATCGAGAAGAATTTTGACAGCTTGCAAAGTTGATTTGCCCGTGCGGAAACCGAACTGCTCATCTGGTATTACTTGGTCAGTGAGATCTTGTAGCAGAGTATTAATAATGTTTGAAAAAAGTTTGTATACGACGGAGCTTAACGCGATGCCCCTATAAGATTCTGGTGATAGAGTGTCGCCTTTTCCCTTGTATAGGACTTTTAATGAGGACGTTCGCCATTCGTGAGGAATCTTACCCTGTTGGATACAGATATTTTATTTATTTATTTATTTATTTATTTATTTATTTATTTATTTTATTTATTTATTTAACGTCTATCCTATTCAGTTATAAAAACTGATTTACAAAGGAGGACAACTAAATAAATCTAATTACATAGATGCAGACACAACAATGAACTCCATTTAAGTAAATATTTGAAATAGTAATATTACAACAATGCATTAAATACTCAACAAATTTGATAACAAATAAAAAGGATATTAAATGCAATTTATGAATGAATCGAATATAAAAAAGGGGTGGGGAAGGAAAAGAAAAGAAAAAAAAAGAAAAAGAAAAATGGAAAGGAAAAAAAGAAAGAAAGAAAAGAAAAAAGAAAAGAAAAAAAAAATATTAAAAAAGAAAAACGAAAAGAAAAAACTAGTTTATTAGTCGATCCCACTCAAACGAATATGAGGTTTGCCAAAAATCAGGAACAGCAAATCAGGGAGTTATCAATCTTTCGCGGAAGAAACCACCGAACGCGAATCTTCATTCTTGTGTTCAACCATCATTCTTGTGTTCAAATCTTGATAACAATTTAGTGCAAAAGATCTTGACTCTAATATATAATTATATCAGATATATAATTATTTAAAATTGTTCAAGTCAAAAACTGATCACAGCAATGATACAGGACACCTAACTCAAGTTGCAAGTTCCATCAGTGGGCGGCAACCAGACAACAAGTTAGTTAAAAGTATGCAGTTGGTGTTGGCCGTGGATTTCATATGTTCGTTGGTAATGTGGTCATTACTCGCGGCTTTTTTATTTTTCAAAGAGTTAATTGCGCGTTGTACTTCTTGTTTGGTTATGGGGCAAAAATTCATTCATTTTGCTCATACATCGAAAAATCCATTTTCCCGATTTCCAGCATCACTGTCGTCCGGCGATGCAACCTCGGTAATTGAAAGTCAGCCGACCTAGACTGGGTTCTCAGTATGGTGCGCGGTTCCTGCTTTGTACAGCGGATGCACGTTGAGATAACAACGGCGACTACTAGCTAGGGAGATAATGATATAGTTGTGTCGTTCTTTATTTTAATTATGGAGGCTGGTGTGGACTTAAATTAAACTTCCTTGTTCTTATTAAATATACCGTGTTTTGTTGGAAAGTTTAGATAAACATTGAAGTTGTTTTAAGATGGTTGTGGTTCATGAAGATTGTCTAAGGGAATTAACATCCACGAGAAACTCATTTGTGAGCGTGAAGACGCTACTTTACACGTGAGACCTAGAATATTATTATTTTATTATTTATTTTCCACTAATAGGCTCGATCAGTAGGAAGGTTGGCACAAAAGAGCAGTTTATACCCCAAGCACAAGGTGTCTGCCAGCCTCTACACAACAAACTGTGAGAATAAACACGCACTTATAAAACATAGAACATAGAGACATAAAAGAGACAAACATAGAAGAGACAAATTAACAAAACATTAACAATTCATAATATCAAAAACTGCTTATATTAATTTAAGCAATCTTAATGTAGAAGACATAATAGCTCTCGTAAAAGCAGACATGGCAAGACCTTGTGTTTCTTCAGATAGGGAGTAGTTCCAAATTTTGGCAGCTCAGCAGTAGAACCCACTTAATATGTAGGCGCTGGTTCGGGCAAATGGTGGCGTGATGGACTGGGCCTGGTGGCGTCTTGAATCCCGAAGATTCCAAGACACCCGATGGAATTGGTCAAAGTCCACAGCCAGTCAACATATTTTTGAAGAACAAAACGTCCACTTGCTTCATGAATTGTTCAATGTTGTTCTATGTTGTTAATAAACATGGTGTACGTTTGTACGGATTGTGTAACAAGGGACTCACTCAGCTTACGAGTAGGCCAAGAATACTCGTATAACTTCCCTTGTCATCCTGCAAATCATCAACGCCAACCTCCCTTTCGTCCTCTTCCCGTAGCTTGTTCTGACAGCATGTGACTCCTCCCCACATCATCTTTTAAAGGGACGCATTTTGTTTTCTAACGGTTGACGCGCCTTAATCTAAGCTTAACCAACGCATTATTAAAAGTCGACCGAGGAGTAACGGATTTCCATTCTCCATCAATGAGGTGATGTACCTACAATGTGGCCCTAGGTTACAGTTGTCGCATGTATGTTTTGCATTCCCTTCGGCCCGGGGTAGATTGGCCCAGAGCATGCTGCTAATCGTAAAAGCGATTTTAAGAGAAAAAAGTCCACCTCGCAAACATCAGCTAGAAAGAAACGGAGCTATCTTACTCCCGAAACTAGAGGCGAGCCTCTGGCAATCGTCGTCCGGGGACCTGCCCTTTCCCTGGGACGACCCCCCGGCGACTGATGGACAAGAACACAACGTACGGTGACAAAGACGATGACGACCGCGAACCGTGAGAAAACACTCCCCCTCCTCCCTTACCAGGGTGGCCGGTTCTGCACCAGCATGGCCACTCCTCACCCACACCCCTTAGTAGAGTGTGAATTATGACTAACGGTTGACGCGTCCTTAATCCAAATAACTCCAAAATCCCGATGACCGAGACAGTGATGATGAACGAGCCAAATACCAACAACACGTGTTAGATCTCGCCCCAAACACAAACAATCCCGTCCTGCAACCCTGATCCACCCCAGTCCTGTCTGGGACATCATTGCAACCCTAGCTGAAGCCTGGATTCCTCTCTCTTCAGATCCCGTATGCCATCCTTGGAAAACCTCAATTAAAGTTCTTGCAGTGTAATCATGTACTCTTTGTGTCATTAAACCAACCATGGAATTTTCCCCCTAAATCCAATACATGTACCGCCCAACCCCACCCAGTCACTGGTGGATACTCAGAGTCTTCTTCACTGGCATACCAACCATTCTCCTCTTAAAGAGTATATATAAAAACTCGGTTTTGAAGTAAAAGGCATAAACAAAATTGAGTTTAATGCACTCGTCATAAGATAAGCACGATGACAAAAACGATGGACGACCGCGACGTAAGAAACCCCCTTCCACACTTACCTGTGGGTGGTTCGAACCAGCATGTCATACCCATGTCCCCTAGGCTTGAGTAAGGCAATATGCGATAACGGTTGGCGCGTCCTTTATCCAAATAAACCAAAAAAAATTGCATTATGTTTTATAACCAAATACACACTATATAAAGCAACACTACATTTTCTCCGGCGTAAATTTTTTTTTCCAATTTATTTTAATTCAGTAAAACTATATTGGTTTTAATCTAGCCATAAATTTTAATAAATCACAGTCATTCATCATTTTCTTACTTTTACATCTTAAAAACCATATGGAAAGCAAACCATTACAACCAAATCAATCTTTTAATACCACAGACGGCTTGTATGACCACATGCAGGTTGAAGCGCCCTTAGTTTCTCCGGACCCGTGTGTGTTTTGTTTAAATTCAGGTGTGATATCTTTTCCAATTTTTTTTCTATTACTATCACCATATTTCGTTTCCTGTTTAAAAACTTAGGTAAATACGATAGATTCCCCGTCTGGGCCCGGGGTAGATATTGTGTTCCAGAGCGGGCCTCTTGCTAATCGTAAAAAAGTACAAGTCGATTTGAAGTCCACCTCAGAATCATCAAACGCAAAATCTTGAACCATCTACTCCACCGACCTTCCACCCTATTTTTTTGATCCCGTGGTGGTTCTGACCAGCATGGGCACCCTCCTCTATTTGACACCCCCCCACCTTAGGCTAGAGCGGGTGCATTAGACCGAAACGTGCGCGTCCTTAATCCCAATAAACCAAAAATAACAAGTAAAAAGGGGGGTATAAAACTCCCGAAAATAGAGGCGACCTCTGGCCAAACCCTACGACGACGAATGACAATGAGTAAACGAACGATGACAGACGGAAAATGACCAGCCGGACCCTGGTGTGTGTTCAGACCAGCATGGCCCCCCTCCTACCCATATCCAACAAGCTAGATGGTCGCATTTTAAAAAAAAATCGTATTTTGTAATTCCGTAAATTTATTTAACTATTTTTATACACATCATCACATATCTTTAATGATTTTTCCCGTCACATAAATAATTTTTGCTTCTGCTATTACTATAGCCAATCACTATTTTCTTTCGCTATAGGGCAAATCACTTAGAATAAAACAATGTTATCATCAAAATACACATGACCCCATTTCATTTACTTACAATATCACATCCCGGGCAATAATACATTAACGGTTGAAGGCGCCTAGTTTCTCACGGCGTAGTAGATTGCAAAGTATATTTATTTCTCCCTACCACCGTGGCCATGGTTCTGCCCAGCATGGGACTTCCTCCCCACATCCTTTAGACTAGAAGGCGCATATGAACTAACTGTTGACGCGCCCTTAAACTTACTGGGCCCGGGGTAGAATTGCCAGAGCATGGCTCTGTAATCGTAAAAGCGATTCAAGAGAAAAAGTCACTCCGCAAACATCAGCTAGAAAGAGCAGGAGTATCTTACTCCCCGAAACTAGAGGCGAAACTCTGGAAATCGTCGTCGGGACATTGGTCCCTTCCCTTGACGACCCCCCTTCTTTTGGCGACACGATGGGACCAATGCCACAACGAACGAGGACAAAGACGATGACGACCGCGGACGTGAGAAAACCCCCCTTATCCCTTACCCTTGGCTGGTTCTGACCGCATGGGCCCTCCTCCCACCAAACCCCATTAGGTTAGAGTGTTGCCATTATGACCTAACGTTGAAACGTACTCAATCTAAAATAACCCAAATATTATAAAACAAATCATATTCACGACGGAACCATGACAAAAAGATCGATAACCCCCCCCCCCCCCAAAACGATTTACTAAGACCACGACGTGACAAACCCTATTTTCTTCACCTACCCCCCCCCCCCCCCCCCTCAACCTGGGCCGGGGTAGAACTGGCCCAGAGCACGAATGCAATGGTACGAGGCACAAGTTCATAGAAAAAGTAACATCAGTTAACATACGCGGGGTGTATATTATTCCCCGAAACTAGAGGCGAAGGATGGCAATCGTGCCGAGGGAGACCTCCACTTACCTTGACGACCTCCTGATGACCGATGACAAAGTCGAAGACGATCTCGGCCGTGAGGAACCCCCCTACTTTTCTTGCCCTAGTCGCATCTCCTAGGATAGAGTGGCGAATTATGACTAATATGACCATAGTCCTCCTTCTACCCGTGGATTTGGCTGTTTCGACAAGGTTTGGGACTGTCCATCCCCAGATATCTCACTGGCTAGGAGTAGAGTGGATAAGACTTAAGGGTGACGCTCCCTTAAACTATCTCCCCTCCTTGGAGTTGCAGATGAGCCTGGGTGTTACAAGGACGGATCTACCTGGCAGCCTTCAACCTGGAAGTGAAAGCCGGACAAGACGCCGTGTTCCAGCAGCCCTCGGCTCCATCCGCTCGCATCTTAGCCCACGACCACCACTGTACTTCATGTTGACTTGCGCGAGATCAGCGCAGGGACTCACTGCTCTCATGCCTAACCCCTCCTTGGTTGCAGATGTGTTCGGGTGTACAAACGGCTACCTGCAAGCAACTTCAACCTGGAAGTTGAACGCAGGACCAAGACGCCGTGTTCCAGGCAGCCTCGGCCTCCATCGCTTCGATCTCTCAGTCCCACGACAACCACTGTACCTTCATGTATTGCTGCGAGATCAGCGGGCAGACTCCCCTGCTCTCATGCTAACCCCCCTCCTTGGTGTGCAAGATGTGCCTGGGTGTTTACAGACGGGCTACTGCAAGCCTTCACCTGGAAGTGAAACGCCGGACAAGACGCACGTGTTCCAGCATTCCTCGGATCAATCGCTCGCATCTCTCAGTCCCACGACAACCACTGGTACTTCATGTACTTGCTGCGAGATCAGCCGGCGACTCCATGCCTCTCATTGCTAACCCCCCTCCTTGGTTGCAGACTGTGTATGGGTGTACAAGACGGCCACCTGCAGCCTTCAAATTCTTGTGAAGTGAACGCCGGACAAGACGCCGTGTCCAGCATGCCCTCGGCTCCATCGCTCGCATCTCTCAGTCCCACGACAACCTACTGTCCTTCATTGTTACTTGCTGCGAGATCAGGCCGGCAGAATCCCTGCACTCTCCATGCTAATCCCCCCTCCTTGGTTGCAGATGTGTCTGGGTGTACAGACGGCTACCTGCAAGCCTTCAACCTGAAGTGAACGCGGACAAAGACGCCGTGTTCCCAGATGCCCTCGGCTCCACGCCGCATCTCAAGTACTACGACAACCATGTACCTTCATGTACTGCTGCGAGATCAGCGCAGACTCCCTCGCTCTCTGCTAACCACCCTCCTTGGTTGCAGATGTGTCTGGGTGTACAAGACGGCTACCTGCAAATGCCTTCAACATGGGAAGTGAACGCCGGACAAGACGCCGTGTTCCAGCATAGCCCTGGCTCCACGTCGCATCTCTCAGCTACGACAAACCACTGTACCTTCTGTACTGCTGCGAGATCAGCCGCAGACTCCCTGCTATCATGCTAACCCCCTCCTGGTTGCAGATGTGTCTGGGTGTACAAGACGGCTACTGCAAGCCTTCAACCCGGAAGTGAACGCCGGACAAAGACGCCGTGTCCAGCATGCCCTCGGCTCCATCGCTCGCATATCTCAGTCACACGACAACCACTGTACCTTCCTGTACTTGCTGCGAGATAAGCCGCAGACTCCCTGCTTCATGCTAACCCGCCTCTGGTTGCAGATGTGTCTGGGTGTACAAGGAAGGCTACCTGGCAAGCCTTCAACCTGGAATGAAACGCCGGACAAGACGCCGTGTTTACCAGGAATGCCGAGGGCGCCATCGCCTCGCATCTCTCAGTCTCACGGACAAAACACTGTACCATCATGTACTGCTGCCGAGATCAGCTGCAGAGTCCCTGCTCTCATGCTAACCCCCCTCCTTCCGGTTGCCAGATGTGTCTGGGTGTACAAGACGGCTACCTGCAAACTTCAACTGGAAGTGAACGCCGGCAAGACCGCTCTCGTGTCCAGCATGCCCTCGGCTCCATCGCTCGCATTCTCTCAGTCCCCACGACAACCACTGTACCTTCATGCTACTTGATGCCGAGATCAGCCGGCAGAATCCTGCTCTCATGTAACCCCTCCTGGTTGACAGTGTGTATGGGTGTACAAGACGGGTACCTGCAAGCCTTAAACCTGGAAGTGAACGCCGGACAAGACGCCGTGTTCCAGCATGCCCCTCGGCTCCACGCTCGCCATCTCTCAGTCCACGACAAACACGTACCTTCATGTACTTGCTGCGAGATCAGCCGGCCAGAATCCTGAACTATCATGCTACCCCACCCCCCCTTGGTTGCAGAGTGTCTGGTGATCAAGGACGGATACCTGCAAGCCTGCAACTGGAAGTGAACGCCGCGACCAAGACGCCGTTGTTCAGCATGCCCTCGGCTCCATCGATCGCATCTCTCAGTCCCACGACAACCACTGGACCATCATGTACTTGCTGCGGGGGGGGGGGGGGAGAATCAGCCGCAGACTACCCTGCTCTCCATGCTAACCCCCTCTTTTGGTGCAGAGTTCCGGGTGTACAAGACGGCTACCTGCAAGCCTTCAACTGAAGTGAACGCCGGACAAGACGCCGTGTTCCAGATGCCCTCGGCTCCATCGCTCGCATCTCTCAGTCCCACGACAACCACTTGTACACCTCATGTACTTGCTGCGAGATCAGGCCGCAGACTCCTGCTCTCATGCTAAACCCCCTCCTTGGGCAGATGTGTCTGGGTAGTTACAAGACGGTACCTGCAAGCCTTCAAACCTGGAAGTGAAACGCCGGACAAGACGCCGTGTTCCAGCATGCCCTCGGTCCATCGCTCGCATCTCTCAGTCCCTACGACAACCACTGTACCTTCATGTACTTGCTGCGAGATCAGCCGGCAGACTCCCTGACTATCATTGAAACCCCCTCCTTGGGTGCGATGTGTCCTGGGTGTACAAGACGGCTACCTGCAAAAGCCTTCAACATGGAAGTGAACGGGACAAGACGCGTGTTCCAGCATGCCCTCGGCTGCCATCGCTCGCATTCTCAGTCCCACAGACAACCACTGTACCTCAGTACTTGCTGCGAGATCAGCCGGCAGAGTCCCTGCTCTCATGCTAACCCCCTCTTGGTTGCAGATGTGTCTGGGTGTACAAGACGGCTACCTGCAAGCCTTCCACCTGGAAGTGAACGCCGGACAAGACGCGTGTTCCAGCATGCCTCGGCTCCATCGCTCGCATCTCTCAGTCCTACGACAACCACTGTACCTTCATGTACTTGCTGCGAGATCAGCCGGCAGACTCCCTGCTCTCATGCTAACCCCCTCCTTGGTTGCAGATGTGTCTGGGTGTACAAGACGGCTACCTGCAAGCCTTCAACCTGGAAGTGAACGCCGGACAAGACGCCGTGTTCCAGCATGCCCTCGGCTCCATCGCTCGCATCTCTCAGTCCCACGACAACCACTGTACCTTCATGTACTTGCTGCGAGATCAGCCGGCAGACTCCCTGCTCTCATGCTAACCCCCTCCTTGGTTGCAGATGTGTCTGGGTGTACAAGACGGCTACCTGCAAGCCTTCAACCTGGAAGTGAACGCCGGACAAGACGCCGTGTTCCAGCATGCCCTCGGCTCCATCGCTCGCATCTCTCAGTCCCACGACAACCACTGTACCTTCATGTACTTGCTGCGAGATCAGCCGGCAGACTCCCTGCTCTCATGCTAACCCCCCTCCTTGGTTGCAGATGTGTCTGGGTGTACAAGACGGCTACCTGCAAGCCTTCAACCTGGAAGTGAACGCCGGACAAGACGCCGTGTTCCAGCATGCCCTCGGCTCCATCGCTCGCATCTCTCAGTCCTACGACAACCACTGTACCTTCATGTACTTGCTGCGAGATCAGCCGGCAGACTCCCTGCTCTCATGCTAACCCCCCTCCTTGGTTGCAGATGTGTCTGGGTGTACAAGACGGCTTCCTGCAAGCCTTCAACCTGGAAGTGAAACGCCGGACAAGACGCCGTTGTTCCAGCATGCCCTCGGCTCCATCGCTCGCATCTCTCAGTCCCACGAAAAACCACTGTACCTTCATGTACTTGCTGCGAGATCAGCCGGCAGACTCCCTGCTCTCATGCTAACCCCCCTCCTTGGTTGCAGATGTGTCTGGGTGTACAAGACGGCTACCTGCAAGCCTTCAACCTGGAAGTGAACGCCGGACAAGACGCCGTGTTCCAGCATGCCCTCGGCTCCCGTCGCATCCCGTCCCCGACAACCACTGTACCTTCATGTACTTGCTGCGAGATCAGCCGGCAGACTCCCTGCTCTCATGCTAACCCCCTCCTTGGTTGCAGATGTGTCTGGGTGTACAAGACGGCTACCTGCAAGCCTTCAACCTGGAAGTGAACGCCGGACAAGACGCCGTGTTCCAGCATGCCCTCGGCTCCATCGCTCGCATCTCTCAGTCCTACGACAACCACTGTACCTTCATGTACTTGCTGCGAGATCAACCGGCAGAGTCCTTGCTTTCATGTCATCTCTACCATGCGCAACAGGCGGCCGACGTGAGTACCATTGCCTCTTTTGGATACACACCATATACATATTATTTTCTCTCCGCGTCTGGTACCGGGTTTGAATTGTGCCTGGCCCCAGAGCATGCCTCTGCTTATCGTCAGCGAGGAAAGTGACAAAGTCCATCTCGCAAACATCAGCTGGTTAGTAGGTGAGTCCCTGGATCGTCTGAATCCCCCTTTTCCTCCCCCTACTCGTGGCTGATTCTGACCAGCATGGGCTTCTCCCCCCCATAGGTACGAGAGGCGCATCATGACCTAACAGTTGACGCGCTCTTTATCCAAATAAAGTGTAAAATAACGAACTAGAGGTTAGCTCTGGCCATCGCAATTTAATCTCTCCCAATCATATGAAGACCTTCTCGCATATGAAAACTGCGCCAAACTTTATAAATTTCTCATAAAAAGTAATTTATTTTCATAAAATTTAATTCAAATCAAACACATTTCATTTTTAAAGGCCCAGTCCACTCTTCAAACATCATTTGAATTTTAAAAAGATTGTATGTTATCATAGAGATCAGAAAAAAATGCAACGAAATCGCCCAACAAGTTTTGAAGCTATTCGCGCGCCTTGTTGGCTGCAACCTGTCCTAGCGATACGTCCACCTTGGACGTGAGCCCGCCACGAGCTGGAGAGCCAGGTAGAGGGTTGGCGGAGCCCAGCAGTGTTAAGCAGGCTGCGCCCAGCAACGACTCGGCTCGGTTTTGTCGCAGAGTTTGTGTGAGTAATCGCTTTGGTACGTCCAAATGCTTGCGCACCATACGCTCGCTCGGGACCGCGCGACCAGTGTGCTACACTCGGTTCACCAGTTTCCTTATGTTTACTCGAACATCAATAGCAAGACAATTTTTATAAGCGGTGCTCTCTTTAATTGGAACTGTTTCAACCCTGTCCCGCTCTTCGGCCAAGTTGCTAGCTCGAGCAATCGAGGATGAACGAAACCGAGCGAAAAAAGGGGAAGTTAGACATGTTACCGCCGGAGTGAGCAAGTGCGCCGGTGTCTCAATGATTTAGTGCATTTCATTCGACGCAGAATGCTTGTACGGCAGGACCGAGCGAGCCGATCAAGTGTGCGCCGTGCTTTAGGCGATCACTCGGGTAATGAAAGCTTATGAGAAATCTGCATGAACCTTGTGCTCTAGTGTGTTCATATTTAGTGTTTCATATTTATGTTGTTTATTCTTTTTTTTTACATCTTGTGATAATGGTGAACACGTATTGTGTCTATTCGGATGTATAGTTGTGAGCGTAATAATGATCATGGCATTTCGTTATATTATAATTATCAATAAGACACGATTTCCTTCACTACAATAAACAATAACTTTGCAAAATACATTGATTGAAAGAATGATACAATATGTGTTTCCCTATGTTTGTGTGATCCATGGTGTGATCGCCTCGACACGATACGGCCTCCCTCGCGCAGACATCGCTGTGACTGAAGGTAGCAGGTAGCGGGCGACCGGCCGAGCTCGTTTCTCTCCCCCAAGTGACGTCACACGTAGTCTTAGCGCGCCTCGGTTCAAATGTAAATAAATCCGATTTCGTTCAACCGATTTTGAAAATTCTTTTTGCTACGTACGTAGAACAGTACATGGAAGAAAATAGCGGTTGCGACTTCAAGACAAGACTGGGCCTTTAATTCAAATCATTTTTCATTTGCTATTGCTATCACGTTCATTAGTATTAGTAGTTTTAGGGCGCTTCAACGGCAAAGATTATTCGCGATCACGTTCATAATTTTATTTTATCTTTTAAACTAAGGAAACAATATTATCATCAAACCCACCATAAACTCATTTCATTATCTCTCAATATCACAGGCGGCGCAATATGACCTAACCGGTTGAAGCGCCCTAGTTTCTCACGTAGTCGTTATCACTAAAGTACACTCCTTTTCCTCCCCCTACACGTGGCTGGTTCTAAACAGCATGTGCTTCTCCTCCCCATCCCCTATAGATAAGAGTGGCGCATTAAGACCTAACAGTTGACGCGCCCTTAATCCACATAAACTGTAAAATAACGAACTAGAGGAGAGCTCTGGCAGTTGCAATTTATTCTCTCCCAATCATATGAAGAGCTTCTATCATATGACAACTGTGATTAACTGTCTAAATTTAACCCGTCTGGGCCCGGGGTAGAATTGGCCCAGAGCATGGCTCTGCTAGTCGTAAAAGGCGATTCAAGAGAAAAAGTCCACCTCGCAAACATCAGCTAGTAAGCGGAGAGTATATTACTCCCCAAACCTAGAGGCGAGCTCTAGCAATCGTCGTCGGGGACCTTGCCCCCTTCCCTTGACGACCCCCCGGCGACGATGACAATGACACAACGAACGATGACAAAGACGATGACGACTGCGACGTGAACCACCTTCCTCCATTACCCATGGCTGGTTCTGACAGCATGGCTCCCCCTCCCCCCCCCCTTAGGCTAGAGTGGTGCATTATGACTAGCCGGTTGACGCGTCCTTAATCCGAATAACAAAAAAACTGTCTAAATTATCTTTTAGAGTATTTATAAAAATTAATATTAGTAAATACTAATATTAAATATTCATATCAAGTACTGTCATTCTATTATTATTTAAATAATCT